>CM076573.1:970437064-970647522 GCA_034641835.2 Pinus albicaulis
GTTAAGGAAGTGGGGCCAACCAACTGACCACAAACTTACAACTCACAACATCCCTCAGTGATACAGGACACTCAAAGGTCAAAGAACCACCCCAGGAAACCAAACCCCGAGCCAGGGCTCCTTTTCACTGACCTAGGCTCCCAACCACATGCATGACCAGGCTTGAGTGCGATTGAAGGCCTCCAACATCATGCAACATGCCCGAGTGTGGTTGTCACCCAAATTGTCTAGTTCAGAGGGTGCGGTCCTAAGATCTAAGCCATAATTCTAGGTCAGCCTCCAGAACATTGCCTAAGACTTCTTAGAATCATGATAGACATGACTACAAAGCTAAAAATTCAAGCTTGAATCAGAAAATTGACCTAGACTACCTAGAACACACTATACATTTCGTCAAACACATGTCAAACATGTAATCTACAAGTCATGAATGCATATATGACCATAATAGTTTGAAATTCATCTGAGAATCACCAAGAAGGACATATTCCCTATCCAAACAACTGTAATAACACTTATTTGTCCATATATTCATCAACCAATCAATAACTAAACCATTCATGACAAGAGCCATAATTAACATACATCATGTATCCACCAAATAACCAGTAGATAGCCAACACAGAAACCATGATAAATCAACCATAATATCGCCAACATAATCTCTACAAATATACATGAATCACAATAGAAGAATACCTCTTATTAACATATGAAAATTCCAGCCAAGTCAGGGACTTCCACGTACCACCAGACCATAGATTGGGCTGAGCCAAATCTCTCTTTTAGCCAATCACCCCCATGCCATATTACAAGCATGAATGTGGGATATCATGGAATAAACCAAGACAAAACCAAATTAGGGTTTCCAGAGGCCAAACCACCTCAACCCTTAACCAATGATTCCACCTCACGGTCAGACATCACTAACACCAACCAAATCAGTCTCTACCCAAGTTGTCCAGGGCTCCAAGAACTAGTAACTCAACAAACAACCTTCCAGGGCTCTAGAGCGTTTTTCCAACCGACTCTAAGGACTAGTAACTCAACCCACCAAGGGCTCCAAAGAGTTTTTCCCATCCTAGGCTCCAAGACTAGTAACTCAACCCAAGTTGTTCTAGGGCTTCCAGAGTGTTTGTTCCAACCTACAACCATAAGGATTTATGAGCACCAATAAGAAAACAATCAAGTGGAGAAACCCACAATACCATGGCTATCCAGGAAAGGGAAAGGAAAGGCTAAAACCACTGTCAATCCAGGAAAATATACATGCCAATGATAACACATAACCAAAAAACCACATGCATATACCATGCATCCATAAATCAACAAGGAAATCACTCATGCAACTTATTACTTGCAAAAAAATCCAACTGTAGTCGTTTATCCACCTGTTCCCTTGTGCTTTCTTGCCTTTCCTTTGCCTTCTTTCTCCAAATCCAAGTGAATAATAGAGTGCTCTAAGAATGCTCTAAGTGTGCAAGAGTATGAGAGAATGAGAGAACAGAAAAGAGCTCCAAAACTGAACTAACAAAAGCTTAACCAACAAAAAATTGTAAATTGATCTTCATAAGTCTTTTTATTATTGAGGCCTCTATTTTCTTCGTTTTCCTTCAATTTCCCTCTCATGCAAATTTATGTCTCCTCACCTTAATTTTCTCCCATTTTCCTTTATTTCATAAATAAAATGCCAATTATTGCCACTTTGCCTTTGCCAATTTCCAGAACCATTAATTAATCATCAATTATACCCATCACTATATTTTTAGCTTGGAATACGTGTCCCATGACCTTGGTCTTACTTTATCTATATAAGAAATCAACCAGGGGTTGTTACACCAAGCTCCCTAAAATCACCAACTCTCTCACAAAGGGGCTCACCCTCATTGGTTTCTCGGTGTATTTTCTTGGATATTTCCTTTTGCATCCACCAATTGACTTAGATCAAGGGTTTCCTTGACGAGTTTCTTTTAAATATTTGTATTTCTTTACAAGGAGGATCACCAACACTTCTATTATGGGGATGACATCTCACCACTAAGGGCCAACTTAATCAACTGTTTGGTAACTTTGTTCTATTTATTTATTTGATAGATTTAGTGTGACTTGCACATATACATCTCATTACTTAAAGACATTGTATGCCAAGTTCAACCACCTAAATTGCGACTGACAAATGCCAATAGGTAATTTCAATAAGAGAATGGAACATCTTATTTTCATGTGAGATAATTATGTGATCGTCCACTATTTGCTTGAGGTAGGCACTATAGAAATGTCTGATTCCAATTTCATTAACTGTGATATGTGGCCACAAATAACGAAAGTTTAATGATTTTTATTAGACGTGTTACACCATTTTTTGGTCATCTAACCTTTTATCATTAGATGGACCCAAGTACACCATGTAAGACCAGTTTTACCCCAAGTAAAACTGCTTTCACTATGTTAATTAGGAAACCCCAAAAGGGAATATTAAACAAACCTATATTTGTTTGATTTTCCCCAAGGAATAATTAATTAAACCATAATTTAATTATTATTCCCAGTCATGTTTAACCCAAAAACAAAGAAATTAATGAGATAAACCCATAGTTATCTTATTATTTTCTACGAATAATTATTTAAATAATATTCCTTGTTAAATATGACCAAATCAACCACCATTAATTAAATAAATCATTATTTATTTGATTATATCCCAACCACTTCCTTAAAAAGAGAAATAAATCATTTATTTATTTATTCTTCACTAATCAAGGGATTTGACCCAAGTCAAACACCCTTTCCCTCCAACAAATAATAATAAAATATTCCGTAGAGGTGGATCTAGATTTGATTAACATTATTTTAATCATGCACCAAAGATCTAGAATGACCCAATATTTTGTTATAAATAGGAGGGTTTTTCCCATCATTCTTCACCTTTTGTTGCCTACTAGATCACTCTGGATCTATACACTTGGTCTCATTCCTACCATTTGCTCCCATTGAGCTCTATCTTCTACATTGGGTTTTCTACATCTACAAGAGAGAGAAAGCTTAGATCTGAAGTGCTGAGGACTACAAAGAACCCATCCCATAGAGGAGATCTGGATACACCTTCTTGTTTCCTCCCAGGTGCCCTGTAATATAAAAATTCATTCAAAAATCGTGTTCTTGTCTTGTCTGTTGGATGCATGGAGCAAACTCTTTACTTTGCTGCTTAATGTCTTTCCATTTATAGATCTGTTTGTTGCAGCATTTTAACTACTAATCGCAGATCTGAAGATGTTTGGCAGCCTCTATTGTTGTTAGGGCTATTAGTTATGCGTAGCTAAAGTGGTTCTTTTTCGTACACTTCGACGAAGAATTCATACTAACAAGATGCAACATTTAAGCCCCAAATAATAATAACAATAATAATTATTATTTATTTTCAGAGAAAAGGAGACACTTGGAATTTTATTCATCCAAAAATAATGAATAAGATTACATTTGGATTCAATTGATCTAACAAAGTACTAAAGCTAGATATTGAATCCTTCTACAAATCAATTGCGGAAATTAAACACAATCGCCAATCACATGAAGCAAAGAAAGAATAAAATCAAATCACAACATAGATAATTTCCATCCTCTTCCTTATATAAGAAATTAGCTTCCAAACCCTAAGCCCCATCCATTAATGACATTACTTCCCCGCAATGTGTCTCCATCTAAAACTGCACTGTCCCTCATTGAATGCCACTCCTCCATGACAGCGCTATTGATTTGGTCAAAGTTGACCCAGTCCACATGCTCTAGCCCCTGTTCAAACCTTAGGGTGCTTTATTAAGCTGAAAAGATGCCACTTTCACATGAGAAGTGGTTTTATTTCTAATAAAGAGATTTATGGGTCTCCCTACCCACTTATTCATCAAACAAGAAAGAAAAATTAGATTTTAATATTCCAATTAGTTGTATGCTAATTTAGTAATATTACAATTACTCCGTATGCCTCACCAAACACCCTCAACTCAAAATACATGAGCTAACTGATTTTATCACACTCATTTAACTGTTACAAGTTATCATGAGATAAGATTACAGTTTATTGTCCAATTTTATTTAGGGAAAATCAAATTAGACATTGCGCCAAGTTAATTAATTAATTTGGCCTTTACACTAATTTATCTCTAGGACCTATTGGTCCCACACTAGTGTGTGTGTTGCAATTTCTTGTTGGACTTCAACACTCCCTCTCAATAAGAAAGGGTTATCTGCCACCCTGATCCTGCCTATATCGTATTCGAATTTGCTCCTGGTGAGCGCCTTCGTCAAAATATCTACATCCTGATCTTTTGTGGGAATGTACTGGAGTAACATAATGCGCCTTGGAACACAATCTCTGAGATGGTAGTACCAGATGCCTATGTGCTTGGACCTATCATGGAATACTAGATTAACTGAAAGTTTAATGCAACTCTGGCTATCACAATGTATCACAGTCGGATCCATCTGAGAACCAAACAAGCCAACCGAGATATTTCTCATCCAGATGGCCTCACATGCAACTTGACTTGCTGCCATGTATTCTGCCTCGGCTAAACTGAGTGCTAAAGATCATTGCTTCCTACTGTACCAGGAAACTGTTGTCGATCCTATGCTGAAGATCCCTCCTGATGTGCTATTTCTGTCTGATGGACTGCCTGCCCAATCTGCATCCGTGAAGCCTTGAAGCTTCACTCCCTCTGTCTGTTTGTACCATATTACATAATCTGTAGTGCCCATGAGATATCTCAAGACATGCTTCCCCGCCTTCCAAAAGATCTTGGTTGACTTAACCATAGCTTGACTCAGCTGGTTAATTGCGTAGCAAATGTCTGGTCTAGTGTTCACCAAGTACATCAGTGAACCCACTAGCTGCCTGTAGACAGTAGCATCAACTAATTCTCCAGAAGTAGCATCATGTTTCATCCAATTTCCTAGAAGAGGAGTGTCCATGGTTTTACAGCTCGCCATGTGAAACTTACCCAGTATCTCTTTTGCATACTTGCCTTGAGAAACAAAAAATTCACCATACCGCTGCCATATTTCCAAACCAAGGAAATAGTGAAGGGGTCCCATGTCCTTCATTTTGAACTCCCTTGTAAGATCCTCCTTGCATGAAGTTATCAACTGCTCATCACTTGTCAAAATTAGATCATCAACATAACGTACGATAATCAAGAGCTTATCATCAACCACAATCTAGTACAGGTTTGCATCAGCCTCACTTTTGGTGAAACCCAACCCGGTGAAATAGCTATCAATCAATCCAAGTGTACCAAGCACGAGGTGCTTGCTTCAGCCCATACAATGCTCTCTTGAGTCGACACACATGCGACTCACTTTCAAAGATTTTGAAACCTTCGGGCTGCTCTATGTACACTTCTTCCTCAATAACTCCATTGAGAAATGCAGTTTTCACATCCATCTGATGAATGTGCCACCCCATTTGCAATGAGAGTGCAAGGATAGATCTAATTGAAGAGTACCTCACGACTGGTGCGAAATTCTCCTCATAGTCAATCCCCTCAACTTGTGAGAATCCCCGGGCCACAAATATGGCCTTGTATTTCTCCACACTCTCATCTGCTGCTTGCTTCACCTTATAGATCCATCTAGACGCAACCACTGATTTTCCGCCCGGTCTTGGGACAACCTCCCATGAACTGTTCTTGATGATGGAGTCATACTCCTCTACCATAACATCAACCCAAATTAGTTTCTACACTGCTTCCTCAAAGCAATATGGTTCTATCACAATACACTTGCTCATAAGAGCCATGTATCCAGTAAACCTGTCTGGAGACTGTCTCTGTCTGCGTAGTGAAGTAGGGGCTCCTACATTCTCTGCTACATCTAGTCTCAATATATCAGCTTCCATGGTGCGCCTTCTACCATTTCTGGTGGATGGCTATGCATGAGTGCTTTCTGCCACTCCATGATCCTCCGCATGTGGCTGCTCCATATCTTGAGGTTCATTCTTTGGAACCAAGAGTTCCTCCTCTGCATGTAAATCCAGCTCCCTCTCAAGGGACAATGGCTTTCTCCTCATCAAATTTTATATCCCGTCTCACAACAGTCATTTTGTTGTTTGGAAAATACACCCAATAGTTGTGGGGAGTTTCACTGTACCCCACAAATATCCCAATCTCAAATGTTGGTTCAAGCTTCTTCCTAGTGTATTTGGTCACATGCACATAAACAAATGAGCCAAAAATCTTAAAATGTGAAACATCAGGTTTATTACTAGTAAAATCCTCTTATGGTGTACTCATGCCAAGTATCTGATGAGGACAACGATTTTGCACAAATATTGTTGTGTTGCGTGCCTCCACCCATGGATGCAACGATAGGCCATGATCATGCAACATCGCTCATGTTGCACCCACAATTGTTCTGTTCTTTCTTTCTGCGACCCCATTCTATTGTGGGTTATGAGGGGCTATCATCTCTCTCTGAATTCCTTCTTTTCTACAGAATTTCTTGAATTCATTGGAGATGTACTCACCACCATTGTCGCTCCCAAGAGCCTTCACATGCTTCCCCTTGTCTTTCTCCACCAGTGCTTTGAACTCAAGATTTTTTTAGAACGTCTGATCTTCCTTCTGCATGAAATAAATCCAACACTTTCTAGAAAATTCATCAACAAATATCACATAGTACTTATGATTTTCTATCGAAGCAGTAGAGAATGGTCCACACATGTCTGAGTGAACTCTCTCAAGGATCTTTGAGGCTCGGTTCTCCTTCTCGTGAAAAGTGGCCTTTGAATACTTCCCCATAGTACATCCCTTGCATATACCTGACTACGCAAGAGTACCCTTGGGAAGGCCCGTAGAAATATGTTGCATTACCTTCAAGGCTTCGTGGTGTAGATGGCCCAATCTCTTATGCCATAACTCACCCTCATCCCGGCTCACCACTTTTTTCGCCTTACCCATTAATGCTGTGAAACCATCTACATCAATTTTATAGAGATTCTTCACACGAATCCCAATCTTCTTGGCTTGTCCTGTTGCTTTGTGTCAAAGGAAAGCTTTTCCCTCACTGAAAACAACATCATAGCCTCTATCCTCCAACATTGCAATTGAGACCAATTTTTTATTCAAGCCCGGTACATGCATTACATCTTTTAATTGAAAGGGTTTACCTGATTGTCTCTGGAAGGTAACTGTACCAATCTCGGTAGCATTGTATGTTAGGTCCCTATATTACTAGTATAGTCCTTTATTGTTGTTAGTGTAACCCCCTTATTGTTATTATTGTACCCCTGTAACCCCCATATTGTTATTATTGTGCCCTTAAATTATTATTGATAGGTCGGCTAGAATTACATTGTGGCCCCATGGTCTCCTATATATAGAAAGGAGGTTTTGTAATTTGTATCATCCAAGAATTTTTCATTCATGTAATGTATTGGAGGTTGCCCCCTCAATGTGGCTTATTTTTAAGGTGTTGATATCTCTTTTCTTCTATTTTTGGAGCTCGTTTCACAACATTTGGTATCAGAGCTTTGGATTCTAGGGTTTCACTGCTCCAAACAGGTCATCGTGGAATTTTTGCTATAACATTTTTTCTACGAAGGTTCCGAAGTTGAAATTTTTAGAGTACGAGTCGAAATCCTGAGGAAAATCATCGCAAAATTTCAGAGCTTGGTTTGCAATATTTTCAGAGATATGATTTGTGGAAGTTAGGGTTTTTTGCAAGCTCTTGAATTTCACTTAAAAATGTCATCACGGAATTTTCACTCTAACATTTTTTTCTACGAAGGTTTAGAAGCTAAAATTTTTAGAGCGCAGAGCCAAAATCCCGAGGAACATTGTCGCAAAATTTCAGAGCTTGGTTCGCAATATTTTTGGAGATATGATATGTGTAAGTTAGGTCTTTTTCAGGCTCCCGAATTTCATCTCAAAGAGGTGATCGTGGGAAAAACTTCATAACTCTCTCTCTCTCTCTCTGAGCATCGGATTGGAATTTTGTAAAAAGTGACTGGAAGTACACGGATTGTAGTTTCCTGTTTATAAATTTCGAAGCCAAAGGAGCAAACAGTGACACATGGCGAGTCGTACAAGTTCACTCTACTGAACCAGTCCATAATTAGGTCATTGTGGGAGATTGGACATAACTTTGCCTTGAAGAATCCAAATCAAGTCAGACCTGTGGCATTTGAAAGAAGCTTCAGAGGAATACTACAGGGCATAATTTCAGATATTGAGGATCTGCAAGTATAGAGATAAGTCAATTTCAATATCGAGCTCCTCAAAAGCAAGTAAAAGGTGTGTATTTTTTTATTTTATTTTTCCGAAATGCATAAGTCTTGTTTGAAGAATCAAGTTGAAATGATTCCAAGGGCATATTGTAGAATAGATATCAGTATTGGATTCGAAAATGGCCCCTAAAAAGAATTCAACACCCTTTAAGCCTTTAGAAGGCTCTACTATGACTCATGAAGATGAAGAATGGCAACATGACATATCAAAATTACAAGAGCAAGTGCAAAAAATTTTGCTCTCGCAAAGAGCAACAAAAAATGACATGGAAGTTTTGAAGAAAGGTGTGGAAACTAAGATGGATGGTTTGAAGAAAGGAGTGGAATCTAAGATGGATGTTTTGAAGAAAGGAGTGGAATCTAAGATGGATGGTTTGAAGAATGGCATGGATGGCATGGAAGCTAGCATGGAATCTAAGATTGATGACATGGAAGCTAAGATCGATGAAAAAATGGAAAACATGAAGAAGGACCTAAAAGCATACATGGAAGGTTTGACAAATTTGATACAAGAAATGTTTCCTAATGGTGAAAAGATAGTAGATGAAATGCATGATGAGAAAAAAATAAATGTTAATCATGATTTCATAAACTCTAATGTTGGAAGGAAGAACCACCATATTCCAAAAATGGATATGAGGAAATTTGATGGAAAGGATCCTGTAACATGGATACTACAGATGGAGCAATATTTTGATCTCAATAATGTGCAGAACACACAAAAGGTATGCATCGTAACTTTACATTTAGAACAAAATACATTTGTATGGTATCGATGGCTTTGCTCCCGTTAAAAAATTGTCACTTGGTCAATTTTTACGGAGGAAATGATAGCACATTATGAGGATACAAAGAGCAACACCTTCTTTAGCCAATTGATAAATCTCAAACAAAAGGGTTTAGTGGGGGAGCACATTGAGGACTTCCAACAATTGAATATAAGGGTAACTGATATTCCAAAGGAACACATGATTGATCTCTTCATAGGTACTTTAAAGTATAACATCCAACATGAAGTTCGCGTTTTGGAACCTGATTCATTGGAGAAGGCATTCAGGTTGGCAAGAAAAATTGAATGTAAAATTATGGCGACAAGGAAGCCTACCACTCACTTCTATAAAGAGGGAAGTGTTGTTACTCCTAGATTTCCACAACCTACAAGGTTGACACCACAAAAATTGGAAGAAAAAATAGCAAAAGGGCTTTGCTACAGTTGTGATAGCAAATACACTAAAGGTCATAAGTGTGCTGAGAAGAAATTATTTTACATAGATTGTGAAGAGGAAGAAGAAAATGAACAAGGATCTTCAAAAGAAGAGGATATACACCAGGAACTAGCCCTAGAAGAGGAAGAAATGAGTCTGACCATATCATGTAATGCATTGGCAGGAATTACCACTCCTCAAACTCTCAAGATAGAAGGACACATCAAGAAGAAAAAGGTAATAGTATTGATTGATTCAGGTAGCACCCATAATTTTATTCATTGTAAGGTAGCTAAGGAATTGAATTGTTTTCTATACCCAACACCAAAATGTCAAGTGATGGTTATGTTGGGTTTGTGTTATATTCTATCCACGACTAGCCACGTGTGGGGGGGTAAGAGGGGGGGCGATAGCCCCCCTTGTTAGGGTCCGGGGCAGTGCCCCATAAATTTTTTTGGTCCTTATTTTTCGGTGGGTGAACCAGCCCATGGTTTTATGCATGGGTTTGCACATGGTTTTGGGCATGATGGTTTTCGGCCCCTGGTATTTTGTAGATCCGGCCAAGGGAACTATGGTTATGTTCTAATCCAGGGTTAATGGATTGGGGTTTATGTATGCTTTAGCATGTATATATATGTGTTGTAACACTAAAAGGAATATAATGAAAAATCAAGTTGGTCGTCCCGATTTGGGATCTAGGGGAAAATCTCTATGTTTATCTGTTTTATGCTCTCGCTATTGTTTATTTTCTATTTTTAAGATTCGTTTGCAGATAATTTTTGTATAGGGTTAAAACCTACATTTGGTATTAGCGCTGTTTTGGCTTCAAGGGGACGCCTTTGCTGTTGAGGGGTTTTTTTCTTGAGCCTGAGGTAGACCCTGTTCAGTGGGAGAACTGCGGGATCAATTCTTGCGGTGAAAGAAGATGGCGAGTGGCGGGAAGATAAAGATTGAGAAATTTAATGGTCAGAGTTTTGAGTTGTGGAAGCTCCAGATGGAGGATCTGCTGGTGGATAAATATCAGTGGATCGCGATAAATCTGGGTTCTAAACCAACGGCAATGTCAGATGAAGACTGGAAGAAGCTGGATCGGAAGGCAAAGAGCACAATATGGTTATGTGTCTCAGATTCAGTATTGTTGAATGTATCTAGGGAAGCTATGACGAAGACCTTGTGGGACAAGCTAGGGACTTTGTATCAATCTAAGTCTTTGGTGAATAAATTGTTCCTCCGGAAAAAGTTGTATAACTTGAGGATGAAGGATGGAGACTCAGTGACAGAGCATCTGAACGCCTTCAATACTGTGGTAAGTCAAATGTCATTTGTTGATATTAAAATCTCAGATGAAGATAAGTGCATCAGTTTGTTGTATTCTCTACCAAATTCGTGGGGCAATCTGGTTATTGCAATAGGTAGCAATACAACTACCTTGAATTTTGATGACATTGTCTCAGCCTTGCTGTCGGAGGAAATGAGACGAAGAAATACGGAGGGTCAGAATGGAGATGCCTTATCTGTACGAGGAAGGTCCGAGAACAAAAACAAGAATAAGGTTTCGAGTGGGAGATCTAAATCTAGAGGGAGATCTAAATATCCTAGAAAGGTTGTAAAGGTGTGCTGGAAATGCGGAAAGGAAGGGCACTACAAAAAGGACTGCAGATCTAAAGCTCCTCAGAAAGGAAAGGGATCTGATGATGCTCCTTCTACAAAGGCAAAAACCACCTCGAATGAAGGTGGGGATGTGTATTTGGCTTCTTCTTCAAATACACATATAGATCATGAGTCATGGTTGCTTGACTCGGGTGCATCCTTTCACTTCACTCACTATAGGGAGTGGTTCTGCGAGTATGAGAAATATGATGGCATTGATGTCTTCTTAGGTGATGATAGGAAGGTCAAAATCGTCGAACGTGGAAAATTCAAGCTGAAGCTGCAAGGTGGAAGGATAAGAACACTTCCTGGTGTTCTGCACATTCCTGCATTGGCCAGAAATCTAATTTCTGTAAGCAAGATGGATGATGTAGATGTAAAAACAGTGTTAAAGAAAGATACCTATAAGATGGTTCAGGGAGCACTGGTATTAATGCACTGAGTTCGCATTGGAACTCTGTACAAGCTTCAGGGCAGCACCGTTATTGATGGGTACGACAGTTCTGTGGTTCCCGAAAGTGGAGCAAAAAGCCTAGCGGTCTCTGGAGAAAAGACCATGCTATGGCATCAAAGGCTTGGACATATTGGAGAGAAGGGCCTTCAGATACTGCATGGAAATGGCATGGTAGAAGGTATGTCCAATAACTCTTTGGATTTCGATTTTTGTGAACATTGTGTGTATGGGAAGCAGAATCGGGTGAGTTTTCCTTCTGGTGCTAAGAGGGCGAACAAGATATTAGAGCTTGTGCACAGTGATGTGTTTGGACTTGTGTCGGTTCCATCACTAGGTAAGTCTGTGTACTATGTTTCATTCATAGATGACTTCTCAAGGAATACATGGATATATTTCTTGAGGAAGAAATCTGAAGTCTTTGAAAGATTTAAAGAATTTAAGGCTCTGGTGGAAAACCAAATAGAGAAGAAGATAAAGGCGCTAAGGACAGATAATGGTGGGGAAGTCTGCAAGTAGGAATTTGAAGAGTTTTGTAAGAAGTGTGGTATAGCATGGCAGAAGACTACTCCATACACACCTCAGCAAAATGGAGTTGCAGAAATAATGAACAGAACGCTGATGGAAAAGGCAAGAAGCATGCTCAGTGGTACCGGGTTAGGACAAGAATTCTCAAGAGGTATCAAGACTCACATGTTACTTAGTTACGATCACCTTCATCACATGGAGGATAAGACTTATGCATGAGGTATGAATTGGTAAACCTCTCTTTCACATCTGAGGGTATTTGGATGTGATGCATATGTACATGTTCCGAAGGAGAAAAGGAGCAAATTGGATAATAAATCTGAAAGGTGCATTTTTATTAGGTATAAGGATGGTTTAAAGGGTTACAATCTTTGGAACCCAGAAACAAGGAAGGTTGTGTACAGTCGATATGTGGTGTTTAGAGAGGTGAAAGATATTGTTAAACATGAAATCCTACCAAAGAAACTTGAGAAGGTAGAGTCTGAGCTAAAGAAGGATGAATCAGACTCTACAACTGAAGAAGACTTAGAAGAGGAAGAGCCACAAACTCCAGTTGTGAGAAGATCAGTTCGGGAAAGAAGACAACCAAAAAGGTATAGTCCATCTGATTTCTGTTCAAATTTTGCTTTAACTATAACTGATGATGATCCCAGAACCATCAGGGAGGCAGTAGATTCATATGATGGAAAAATCTAGAAGGAGGCCATGGTTGATGAAATGGAATCATTGCATAAAAATGAGGCGTGGGATCTGGTGGAGTTGCCGGTCGAAGCAGCTCCATCGAGCAAATGGGTGTTTAAGAAGAAGATGAATGTAGAAGGCAAGGTGAAGAAATACAAAGCCTGGTTGGTAGCAAAAGGTTATTCCCAGGTGCCGGGAATTGATTTTGGTGATTTTTTTTCTCCTGCTGCCAAAGTTACTTCTATTAGATTACTTTATCTATTGTTATTGCATTTGATTTTGAGGTAGAATGGATGGATGTGAAGACAACATTTTCACACGGGGATCTAAGAGGAGATCTAAGAAAGGAAATCAAGGCTTTATGGTATAAGGGGAAGAAAGAACTAGTAGGCAAAGTTAAAGAAGTCTTTATATAGGTTAAAACAATACCAAGGATGTGGTATCAGAAATTTGATACCTATATACGGGGACTTGGCTTCACCAGAAGCAAGGAGGATCACCGTGTTTATTTTAAATTAATTGGTGACCGTGTTATTTATTTGGTCTTGTATGTGGATGATATGTTGTTGATTGGAATGAAAAATAAATTATCCAAGATTTGAAGACCCAACTGTTCTCCAAATTTGACATGAAGGATCTTGGTGCTGCAAACTATATTTTGGGCATGGAAATTAAGAGAGATCGGGAAAAGAGGAAGCTTTGGTTAAAGAAAAGGAAGTATGTCGAGACTATATTGCAGAGGTTCAATATGCAAGATAGTAAACCAGTAAATGTTCCAATTCCTGTAGGTACAAATATTTCTCATTAACATTGTCCCAAGACACAAGAAGAAGAGGAGGATATGTCTCGTGTTCCATATGCAAGTGGGCAGAATACGTATGCAATGGTATGTACTAGACCAAACATTGCACATGCAGTGGGAGTATTGAGCAGGTTTATGTCAAACCCAGGGAAGGAGCATTGGACATCAATGAAGTGGGTTTTCAGATATTTGCGTGGCACTAGTGATTTGGCTTGTGCTACCAGGGAAGACCGGGATTGGAAAGAGTGTTGGACATTCATGGTTTTGTTGATGCAGACTGGGCGTGAGATCTAGACCAAAGAAGATCTACAAGTGGGTATGTGTTTAGCCTATTTGGAGGTGGAGTCAGTTGGATGAGTAAAAGATAGTCTGTAGTGGCTCTTTCAACTACAGAGGCAGAATACATGGCAGCCACTTGCAAGCAAGGAAGCAGTTTGGTTGCAGAGATTGTGTTCAAGTATGGGGTTGGTGCAACAATCTATAAGGATAGAATGTGATAGCCAAAGTGCAATTTTCTTGGCTAAGAACCTTGCTTATCATTCAAAGACAAATCACATTGATGTTCAATATCACTTTTCCGGTGGGTGGACCCGCCCATGGTTTTGTGCATGGGTTTGCACATGGTTTTGGGGCATGATGGTTTTTGGCCCCTGGTATTTTGTAGATTCGGTCAAGGAAACTACAGTTATGTTCTAATCCAGGGTTAATGGATTGGGGTTTATGTATGCTTCGGCATGTATATATATGTGTTGTAACACTAAAAGGAATATAATGAAAAATCAAGCTGGTCGTCCCGATTTGGGATCTAGGGGAAAATCTCTCTGTTTATCTGTTTTATGTTTTATGCTCTCGCTATTGTTTATTTTCTGTTATAAGATTCGTGTGTAGATAATTTCTCGTAAGTCAAACACAACCTACAAAGCAAATGGAGGAACTATAAATTTCTCTGGAAAAGGCCATAATATCAAGCTAACCATGGGGGGAGATGTATTGAATAGTCCAATGCTTTCCATTCCTATGGGATTTTTCTGATGTCATACTAGGAGTACAATGGTTACAATCTTTGGGGACCGTAGCTTTTAATTTTCAATAACTTTTCTTGATTTTTTTTTTTAGAAGGAAAGGAAGTCGAATTACGCGGTATTTTAGGGAAGCCAGGAAAGATAATAAGCTCTAATGTAATGACAAAGCTTCTAAAGAAATAACAACGAGGCATAATTTCACAATTATGCTCACTAGAAGTTCCAACATCAAAATAATCCATTTATGTAGATCGCCAAAAAGTCTTGGACAATCATTCCAAAGTTTTTGAAACTCCCAAGGTTGAATTCCCACCTACTCCGTGATCAAAGAGATCATAATAATTATTTGATTCCCAGAAGTGTTCAAACATTATGCCTTATAGATAGCCTTATGTCCAAAAGAGCGAAATTGAACATATGATTGTAGAAATGCTAGAAGCTGGTATAATTCAACCTAGTTGAAGTTCTTTCTCTGCTCCTGTATTATTGGTACACAAGAAGGATGGATCATGGTGCATGTGTCCATATTATAGGGAGCTCAATAAAGTCACCATTAAAGATAAATTTCCATTCCGTGATTGATGAATTACATGGAGCAATTTATTTTACCGTTGGATCTTCGTTCAGGATATCATCAAATTAGAATGAAGATTGAAGATATTCTAAAACAGCATTTCAAACTCATGAGGGTCATTATGAATTTTTGGTCATGACTTTTGGCCTTACCAATGCACCTTCTACATTTGAAGGGTTGATGAATTCCATTTTCAAACCCTTCCTTAGAAAATTTTTTCTAGTATTTTTTGATGATATACTAATCTACAACATGTCTTGGAAGGATCATGTTGAACATGTTGACAGGGTGCTCAAACTATTGCAGGAGAAACAATTATATGAAAAAACATCCAAATGTTTCTTTGGAGTACAAGAGGTGGAATATCTGGGTCATATTGTATCTCATGAGGGTGTTATGGTAGACCCTAACAAAATTAAAGCCATTAAGGAATGGAAAGTCCCCACAACCATAAAGCAGTTGCGAGGATTTCTCGGGTTAACAAGGTATTATTGCAAGTTTGTTAAGAATTATGGGAGAATAGCAGCACCTCTAACAACATTATTGAAGAAAGATGCATTTTCATGGACTCTTGAAGCAACCAAGGCCTTTGAACATCTTAAAGAGGCAATGTGCCTAGCACCGGTCTTAGCTACGCCAGACTTCACAAAAACCTTTATTGTGGAATGTGATGCCTTGGGAAATGGAATTGGTGTTGTTTTAATGCAAGAAGGAAGTCCCATTTCTTGAAAGTCATCCATTCAAAGGAAAGTATTTAATAAACCTATTTATGAGGAAGGAAATGTTAGCAACATCAAGATTCACCAAAGAAATGACGAACTTACCTAATGGGAAGACACACTCAAGGTAAAAACGATCATGATAGTCTTAAAGACACTTTTTGGAACAAAGACTATCTTCGAAGAGCAGCAATAAAATTGGCTATCAGCAAAGATGATGGGTTATGACTTTGAAATAATTCACAAAAAAGGGAAGTTAAATGGTTGTTGCGTATGCACCTCAAGAAAGAATGGAAGAGGTGGAAGCATTGTTGCGTCATTTCTGGATTATCCAAACAAGATTAGATGACTAAAGCAAGAGATGAATGGAAGAAGGACGAAGAAGTGTGGACACTCATTCGTGTTGGCAAGAAGATCCTAGTACATCTGATACATTTAGTTGGAAAAATGATTCTTTATGGTACAAAGATCGCTTATATCTTTGTAATAATTCCCAACTGAAACGAAATATTATTTTGGAATTGCACACTTCTCCTTTAGGAGAACACTTAGGATTTTTAAAAACTTACCACAGGGTGAAGAAAGAATTTTTTTGGGATGGCCTTAAATCTGATATTCAAAAGTTTGTGGTGGAATGTTTAGTTTTCCAGAATAATAAAGTTGAGAAAATTAAGACCCCTGGTCTTCTACAACCTTTATCCATTCCAAATGAACGTTGGGAGGAGATTTCAATGGATTTTATCACAGGTTTACCTAAGTCCAAAGGAGAGAGTTTCATCATGGTGGTAGTTGATGTTAGTATGAATTTTGCCGAAGTGGTACGAAAAGACCATTTTAGCTGGCATAACTTATAGCCCCAACACGTTTGGTCACATTCTTCGGAGCATGCAAAGTAATGTAGATCAAGACAAATGCCGAAAAAACCGCATCTATGCATAAAGACATTAAGTTAAAAGAAAAAACAAGGTTTTTCTCCATACATCCAATAGACAAGACAATAACAATGTTTTTTGAAAGAATTTTTGTATTAAGGGCACCTGGGAGGAAAACAAGAAGGTGTTTCCAATTCTTCTCAATGGGATGGGTTCTTGGAAGTCCTCAAATGCGCTTTCCGCATCTAGTATTTCTTGTTGGTGTAGAAAACCCAGACAAACATAGAACTCAAAGGGAGCTCACAAAGTGAAATAATAGAAAATTTGACAATGATGATGGCTCAAAGTTAGACCAAGAGCATAGATCCAGAGTGATCTAATAGGCAACAAAAAGTGACAAATGAATGGGAAAACCCTTCTATTTATAACAAAATATTAGGTCATTCTAGATCTTAGTGCATGATTAAAATAATATTAACCAAATCTAGATCCACCTTTTCTGGAATATTTTATTATATTTGTTGGAGGGAAAAGGCATTTGACTTGGGTCAAATTCCTTTATTTGTAAACAATAAATAAATAAATGATTTATTTATTATTTTAAGGAAGTGGTTGAATGATAATTAAATAAATAATGATTTAATTAATTATTTATAAATGATTTAGTCATATTTAACAATGAATATTATTTAAATAAGATTTAAATAATTATTCCTAGAAAATAATAAGATAAATAAGGATTTATCTATTTAATTTCCTTGTTTTGGGTTAAATATGACTTGGAATAATAATTAAATTACTGTTTAATTAATTATTCCATGAAGAAAATCAAACAAATATCGATTTGTTTAATATTTCCCTTTGGGGTTTCCTGTTTAGACCATAAACAACCTGATAAATGTGTTTTATTAAGTGATTTTACATAGTGAAAGCAATTTTACTTAGGGTAAAATTGGTCTTACTTGGTGTACTTGGGTTCATCTAATGATAATAGGTTAGATGACCAAAAAATGGTGTAACAGATTGCCCCCAGCGTGCGAGTGTTAGGAGCAAATCGTATGACCGAAGTACGTTGTAAGAACTCAATCACCAGACATCAAAAGGGAAGTTAGAGAGAGAAATGTAAGGTAGCCTAATGTGCTGGAGAACTAGACCCTGAGGAGACGAGACTTACAGGTGCAACAAGTCTCTTTTTATGAGAGGGTACCTGTGCTAGAGGCGGCGGGGGAGGCATACCTATGCCCGCCGAGACAAAGTACAAAAGAATAGTGCGTCCAGTAAAGAAGGGACCGAACTATAAAGTACATGCTGGCATAAACATGAGCCAGATAAAAGATATAATGATGAATCCCACATACATGTTGTGCCTGGGATAACAGCCAGGACTTATACAATAATATCTGAGTACATGAGATACAAATACAACCCAAATGCCCCCTATCAACGGGGAAGGGCTCACAAAATCTAACTGATACAGGAAAATCAAAGAGATGCTGCAAGCAGCTAAGGCTGACATTATCAAATGTATGGAGCTGCATTGAAGGCTGCGAGGAAGAGGTCATCCGGGCATGTGGGGGGCTACCTGTAGGGCCACCCCCTCATGAGGGTTGAGACATCTCACACACACACACACC
Organism: Pinus albicaulis; assembly: GCA_034641835.2. Classification (NCBI taxonomy): domain Eukaryota; kingdom Viridiplantae; phylum Streptophyta; class Pinopsida; order Pinales; family Pinaceae; genus Pinus; species Pinus albicaulis. The sequence continues at coordinate 970,455,481 of CM076573.1, forward strand.
CGAGAATCACGGAGAACAGCTGCTGCATCACTGGACCATCAAGTATACGGATCTCGATCATGCTGAAGGTGAGAAACAACCAAGTCAAAGGGCAATAAGTAGTCCCTTGGGGCGTCGAACAAGAGTGGAAGCTGGAACCAAGGTACACCGCCCTCTAGACCTGTCTTCTGGAATGAATGAGCTAATGTCGACAGAAGGAGGTCCGCCATAGGTGAGGCAATAAGGAATCCTCAACTAAGGCACAAGAGAAAATAGTAGAGTGATTAACATACTGACACCAATGATGATGATGAAATGGGGGGTACTGAGTAGCGAATGGATGACTTCCCTTGTTAAAGCATAAAGAGCATGGATGCCCTGGCAACGACTGACACAATATCATGAGGGATAGGGGATAGTGGGACTGAAGGCCATAATGTGCGACACGAGAGAGGGACCGAGCAATGAAGGATGGAGGACTATAGCGGGATACAAAGGGACTCGGGATAGATTCCATGAATGCGATGATGACTCAACTCGGATGCTCTAAACAAGGGCGACTCGATGGTGCTGCCACATAGTAAAGGTCCAATGGGGGACCATAAAAACACGAGTACAAGAGGGTATCTCATGACGAAAATCAACACAAATAAAGACAAGTAAGGAGGCAAAGTGGTGCCCCAAGTACAAGTGTTGTAAGTGAGGAAATCCGATTTGGAGGAGAGGTGAATAAACCCTTCGTGGACAAAATGTGTCCTGGTGAAGTATCAAATTACTAAAAACTAACAGGTACCCAGAGCTCATGAACAGGCCAGGTCGCACTTTTTGGGGTATGTTCTGCGACCTGGGTAGCAGGTACTGGGTAGAAAACTGCGACCTGTCCTAGGAAATTACCTGAAAAGTGCGACTTTTCAGAGAAAATGGGTTTCAGTGCTATTTTTGGCTGAGATCTGGGATTTGTATGGTTGAGGGGCATAGATGCCCCCAAGCATGTTGTTATCATGCCAAAATGTATTTAGAAAAGGGGGAATCTAAACACATTTGAATGATGTGGTGTGCCATTTGTTTTTGTTATGGTTATGCAGTTTGAGAAAGGAAATGGAGGATTACCAATATCTTTTAGTACTGCATATATGAATCAAATGGACTTTAAATTTCTGGGTTGGCATACCTGGTGTCACTATCCCAAAAAGAGGATTTGGAGATAATGAACTGATTCTCTCTTAGAAAACCTATAGGTTGGTCAGCAACAATGTCTAAGAGACTGGGTTGCTGATGTAAGATGAAAGAACGATAAGGGGTATCATCCCTAGAGTGATCTGAAGTGATATGGGACTCTAGAGGTTCTTCTAAATGTGGAAGAATAATGGTACTATAGTCGACACGACTAGATACACTAGGAGAGTTGTGGAGAATTGCTTCTCTTAGTCTCTCAAATATGGGTGCCCCCTTACCTAAACATTGGGTGGCAATGTAATGGTTGCAAGGTGTATGTGGTTCGAACACATTGGTTCGATGTAAGGGGGAATAGATAAAGTCAGGGGTGGTGATTCCTTCCATAATGTCATCATCGTGATAAAAGATGGGGTGACTGGTGGAAGAAAGACCACCTGACGTGGCAAAGCTACCTAACGCATCATCATGAGAAGAGAGGGTCACATGCACATCGTCACAAGGGGTGACAGAAGAGTAAGCGGATAAAGGATCTACCGATGTTGAGCCCAGGGTGATAGCTGAAGGGAGGTCAAGCAAAACATCAGGGGAAGTCTCCAAGGGGACTTCCACCGAGGGTCTCATGGATGATGATAGGTAGAAAATGGTGGCAGCCGGCTCCGACATCTCGACATCGGGAGGGGGAATGTCAATGGGAGCGGGTAAATCCTCAAGCTGACCTGAAGCATACTACGCAAGTATGGGAGAGGCAGATTGATTTTGTTCAATCTCGTACTCTTGAACTACTTCTAAAGAGACGCGATAATGCGTTAGTTGGGGACAATGGTGGGAATAATGGCCATGGACACCACACAGAGCACATGGTTTGTTGGTGCGAATAATCATTGGGTTCTTGGTTGTGGTTGCGGAAGAAACAAAGGTTTCAGGGGCCGTAAACTCAGGGAACGCGACTTTAACATCAAATATGGCTGCCAATATCTTCAGATCTGCAATTAGTTGATCAAGACAAGTGCTGCAAAAATCCAGATCTATGCATAAAAAGACATTAAGCAGTAAAAAATAAGGTTTTGCACCATGCATCCAATAGACAAGACAAGAATAATATGTTTTAAATAATTTTATATTAAGGGCACCTGGGAGGAGAACAAGAAAGATGTTTCCAATTCTCCTCAATGGGATGGGTTCTTGAAAGTCCTCAGCGCTTCAGATCTAGCATTTCTCTCTCTTGTTGGTGTAGAAAACCCAGACAAACATAGAACTCAAAGGGAGCTCACAAAGTGAAATAATAGAAAATTTGACAATGATGATGGCTCAAAGTCAGACCAAGAGCATAGATCCAAAGTGATCTAATAAGCAACAAAAGGTGACAAATGAATGGGAAAACCCTTCTATTTATAACAAAATATTAGGTCATTCTAGATCTTGGTGCATGATTAAAATAATATTAAACAAATCTAGATCCACCTTTTATGGAATATTTTATTATATTTGTTGGAGGGAAAAGGCATTTGACTTGGTTCAAATTCCTTTATTTGTAAACAATAAATAAATAAATGATTTATTATTTTAAGGAAGTGGTTGAATGATAATTAAATAAATAATGATTTATTTAATTATTTATAAATGATTTAGTCATATTTAACAATGAATATTATTTAAATAAGATTTAAATAATTATTCCTAGAAAATAATAAGATAAATAAGGATTTATCTATTTAATTTCCTTGTTTTGGGTTAACATAATAATTAATAATAATTAAATTATTGTTTAATTAATTATTCCATGAGGAAAATCAAACAAATATAGATTTGTTTAATATTTCCCTTTGGGGTTTCCTGTTTAGACCATAAAAAACCTAATAAATGTGTTTTATTAAGTTATTTTACACAGTGAAAGCAATTTTACTTAGGGTAAAATTGGTCTTACATGGTGTACTTGGGTTCATCTAACGATAATAGGTTAGATGACCAGAAAATGGTGTAACAGTTGATAGAATTACCAAATATGCACACTTTTGTGCATTATCTCATCCATTTAAAGCAAGTACAGTTGCTCCTACATTTATGGACACAATTTAAAAGCTACATGGAAACCTAAGGGTTATTGTGAGAGACAAAGATCCCATTTTTACTGGAAATTTTTGGATGAAGTTATTTTCTTGTTTGGGTACTCAATTAGCTGATAGCTCATCTTATCATCCTCAATCCGATGGTCAAACTGAGATAGTAAATAAATGTTTGGAATGATATCTTTGTTGTTTTGTATCTGATAAACAAACACAATGGGTCAAGTGGTTACCTCTCGCTGAATGGTGGTATAACACTTCCTTCCATACTGCAGCAAAAATGACCCCATTTATGGCACTTTATGGATATCATCCACCATCCATCACATTATCTTTAAGGGAAAATTCGAAGGTTCAAGCAGTGGAAGATCACATCGAGCATCAGCAAGAAGTTCTCCAACTCTTAAAGGATAACCTGAATTTGGCACAAAATCGAATGAAACAATAGGCAGATCAACATCGCAACGAGAGAATTTTTGATGTAGGAGATTGGGTATTTTTACGGCTACAACCATACAAACAAATGTCCCTCATGCAAGCTAAGAAGGATAATAAATTATCGCCAAAGTACTATGGTCCTTACAAGGTGTTGCAAAATATTGGTACTATGGCATACAAATTGGAGCTTCCCGCTTCTTCGCGAGTACATCCAGTTTTCCATGTTTCATGCTTAAAGAAGGTTATAGGTGAAAATCTTCCAGTTCAAACAATATTGCCAGAACTTGATGAGGAAGGAAAAATCATATTGGAACCTAAAGTGGTCATGGAAACAAGAACTCGACAGCTACAGAATCGATCAATTTCAGAGTATCTCATCAAGTGGAAGAACTTACCCACTGAAGATTCTACATGGGAGGATGAGAATTTTATACAAAAGCACCCAAAGCTACTCAAGCATTGAGGACAACATTATTTTGAAGGAGAGGGGCATGTTAGGTTCCTATATTACTGGTATAGTCCCTTATTTTTGTTAGTGTAACCCCCTTATTGTTATTATTGTACCCCAATAACCCCCATATTGTTATTATTGTGCCCTTAAATTATTATTGTTAGGTCGGCTAGGATTACATTGTGGCCCCATGGACTCCTATATATAGAAATGAGGTTTTGTAATTTGTATCATCCAAGAATTGTTTATTCATGTAATGTATTGGAGGTTGCCCCCTCAAAGTGACTTATTTTTAAGGCGTTGATATCTCTTTTCTTATATTTTTGGAGCTGGTTTCACAACACTGTACCGCCTGTCATCACCCATTTCGATATGCATCTGGAGGTCCTTCTCCTCCAAGCTACTAAAAAGTTCTTTGTCTCTCATCATGTGAAAGGATGCACCACTATCCAAGTACCACACCAATCCCATTGCACTTGACACCATGCATGCAATGATCGAGAAGTCAAGCTCAAATTGCGAGACTAGAGCCTCACCAGCTGTAGATCATGAAGCCTTCTTGTTCTTCTTATTTTATGGAAAATTAGTGGCATAATGTCCATGCTTGTGACAGTGAGAACACTTCACTCTAGACATGTCACGCTTCTTGCCATCTTTACCAGACTCAGATTTGGAATGGAATTTATTTCCTTTCCATTTATTCGCCTTGGCAGCCAAAGCACAATATTCTTCATCATCATTCTTAGACGAAGATCCATCCCTGGTATTCCGCCTGAATTCTTCTTCGACCAAATTTGACCAAAGTCGTTCCCAATCTGACAGCTTTTCCCTTCCATTGATAGAGTCCTGATAACTATGCCAACTCTTGGGAAGTCCTAGAAGAGTTAGGCTCACCAAGTCATCATCAATGACAATAATGCTGACGCTCTCAAGCTCATCATGACATTGGACAAACTTTGTTAAATATTTCGGCATGGTGTCGCCTTTCTCCATTTTGATTTTCCTGAGCTTGTCCTTCAATGCCAATTTTCTATGATCACTACCGCTCTGAAATAGGTTTGTCAAAGCTTTCCACATTTCATATGGTGTCGCTTTGCCATGGAGACTTGAGACAATGTGGTCTCGTACTCCCTCTAGTAAGATCCTCCTCGCCTTTGCAACCTTTTGCCAAGCATCTGCTACAGTGGGTTTGGGAACATCATTATCAATGAATTCTTTCAACCCATTGTCCTCTAGTATTGCCTCCGTCTTGTCTTTCCATGCAATATAGTTAGCGCTGCCCTCGAGTGCATACTCCAATATCAAGCCATTGAAAACCATTTCGATCCTGAATCGCTTACGGCACCAAGAATACCTTTTGCAAATTCAAATTCTATTCAATCACAAACTCAGCTTCTCCTCCACTATAGTGATTTCCAGTGCTCTGATACCATGTATAAATTATACAAACATATGTATATCAATGGATTCAATCCGATCTAACAATGTACTAAAGCTAGATACTGAATCCTTCTACAAATCAATTGCGGAAATTAAACACGATCGCCAATCACATGAAGCAAAGAAAGAATCAAATCAAACCACAACACAAAAAATTTCAAGGGGAAAGCTTGCTGCTTAAAACCCCTCTATCTTCTATTTTATATTCACCATGGAATCATGAAACAGTTACAATGCACTCTTCTCACAAGAGTCTCATGTACTCTCACAACTGTCTCACACTATCCTGGATAAAACTGACCAACACTTAGCCAATTCTTAGCCTCTAAACAACCTGCCTTGCTTGCACAATTCCTGATGAATGCAATCCCTATTCTTTGTGAATTTTGGCCTTCCTAAACTACACAAGTATCATGGGAAATCCAATGGGTGTCTAGTTACATGTGGTCAACCTACTAATCACACAACTGATAGTTAATATCCCTTTAACCTTTGTCTCAACTGGGTCTCCACTGGAATTGACATGCATGCAACTATTAATAGTAAATCATCAGTTGCATGACAGATCATTGATTGTGAATTAAATAATATTTAATTCACTTGATCTCTCACTAGTGCAACAAACATTTACAACTAGTTTAACTGACTCTAACTCACCTAACTGAGTTAACTGATTACTCATGCATTAAACTAATGCACCAACTGCAATTTGAACTCCATAACTAATAGAATTACTATGCATGCCTCACCAACCACCCTCAAATCGAAATACATGAGATAACTGAGTTTATCACACTCAGTTAATTGTTACAAGTGATCATGAGATAAGATTAAATTTTTATTGTCCAATTTAATTAAGGGAAAATTAAATTAGACACTGCACCAAATTAATTAATTAATTTGGCCTTCACACTAATGTATCGCTAGGACCTATTGGTCCCACGCTAGTGTGTGTGCTGCAATTTCTTGTTGGACTTCAACACCAAGCACTAAGAGTGAGAATGACCAGAGCCCCCAACATAGAACCTATAGAAAACCAGGATGACCCCAAAGGTCCACAAAACAACCCACCAAAGAATCAACAACGGGGTCGAAACCCCAAAATAAATCAGGACTAATTGTCTAAATTGAAAATAAAATACAAGGCATAGAGACCCATATACGTAACCCATAAGGGTGCATAACATCGCAAGGGCCAAAACCCTGAAATGGATAACATTAAGCCCATAAACTGACTTGAAGCACAAAGGCATGCAAATGTAGAAGTTGCATAACAACATAATGACGACATGGACCACCATCAACAAAGCCATGAAGAACGTCGAGGCAGAGAGACCCGATCAAAGGAGCAGTGACGACATCACAAACTACAATAGAACACAAGTTGTCATTGAAGAAGCTTGACTGCGGACATGACCATAACGACCCATCAATGCAACAAAGGCTGCTGAGAGAGAGCATCGACGATAGAGAAAAAGACGCAACACCAACGATCCACGAACCACGAACCCCTAAAAAATATAAGCCATGCAACCACCACAAGATAATACACTAGAGGCAGGATGAGTGAAACCTTGCAACACAAACCATTGGGAAAAAATAACATGAACCAAAGGACAAGACAACTAGGTTTCCAACCACCTAACCCTCTACTCCCCTAATATTTCACCCCAAATAATAATTTACCATTCATTGATCACAATATTTATAATTTGAACCTTTCATTCAAGAGCAATAATAAAGATATTATGAACATCTTCAACCTTAACAACACACATCAACCTCTCATAAAAAAAAAATACTCACCCTCTAACACCACAATTGAGATTAATGATAACATGGAGTGTTAAGGGGAAGGATCATCTCTTTGATATATTTCATCATTAATCACAAAACCATGATAAATGGCATCGGGACGTAAGTGTGTTCACTCAATTTCATGCTCCTCTCACTTAAAATTCACCTTTATGCCTTTGATTCCTATCTTGTCGAACCTTTGAAATCTAAATATAGTACCCACTTAAAGTAATCAAACCATAGAAAAGCATTACAACTAGATTTTGAAAAATATAGTTACTTAATATGATGTAACACACACACACACACACATATGTGTGTGTGTGTGTGTGTGTGTGTGTGTGTGTGTGTGTGTGTATATATATATATATATATATATAAGCCCACGTGGTGTAGAGCAGTTGGTGATGGGGTGCACTGTTAAGACACTTCGTCTGCAAAGTCACCGGTTCGAAACCCGTGGGTGATTATTATTAGTCTAAACTAACAAAAAAAAACATATATATATATATATATATATATATATATATATATATATATATATATATATATATATATATATATATATATATATATATATATATATATATATATATATATATATATATATATATATATATATATATATATATATATATATATATTGTTTGTGTGTGTGTGTGAGAGATAAAATTAAGAGAGAAGAGTTACTTATAGGGTTATATTATTTGAAGAGTATTCTTCATACAATTTGGGTGATAATGTATAAATAATTTATGAAGAGACCTTAAATCTAGGAAAAGTAGAGAGAGATCAAATTTCTAGATGCTAGCCTTTTTTTTAGTACAAAATTGATTGACATATAAAGAAATTTGATCTCTATTAGAACTAAATAAATCCCAACACAAAAATGAATCTATACTAATATAATATATAACATATGCAACATATCTATACATTTGAATCCATACAACTAGGAAAAAAAATTCTTTAGCAAACCACTTAAGTTATAATAGAGAGAGATCAAATTTCTAGGTCAAGCCTTTTTTTTTTAAGTACAAAATTGAAAAAAATTGACATATATAGAAATTTGATCTCTATTAGAACTAAATAAATCCCAACACAAAATGAATCTATAGTAATATAATATATAACATATGCAACATGTCTCTATACATTTGAATCCACACAAATAGGAAAACAAATTGTTTGCAAACCACTTAAGTTAATATAGAGAGGGATCAAATTTCTAGGTGCAAGCCTTTTTTTTTTTTTAAGTACAAAATTGAAAAAAAATTGACATATAAAGAGATTTGATCTCTATTAGAACTAAATAAATCTCAACACAAAAATGAATCTATATTAATATAATATATAACATATGCAACATGTCTCTATACATAAATAAATCTCAACACAAAAATGAATCTATATTAATATAATATATAACATATGCAACATGTCTCTATACATTTGAATCCACACAATTAGGAAAACAAATTGTTTGCAAACAGCTTAAGTTAATATAGAAAGGGATCAAATTTCCAAGTGCAAGTCTTTTTTTTTTAAGTACAAAATTGAAAAAAAATTGACATATAAAGAAATTTGATCTTTATTAAAACTAAATAAATCTCAACACAAAAATGAATCTATACTAATATAATATATAACATATTCAACATATCTCTATATATTTGAATCTACATCACTAGAAAAACAAATTATTTATCAAACCACTAAGTTAATATCTATTAACTATATATATATACATAAATATGTATAATTATTAATTAAATTTTAATATAACTTCTTATTATTATTATTTTTAATATTATAAGTGGAAAAATGGTTTATAATTGTATTAATAAGATAAAAGAGATATTTATATAAAAAGTCAAGACATTAAATTTAATAAAATATTTGATAAATTTAAAAATAAATTAATAATAATTATCTATTAAATAGAACATGCTATTATAATAATAGCATGTTCTATTTAATAGATAATTATTATTAATTTATTTTTAAATTTATCAAATATTTTATTAAATTTAATGTCTTGACTTTTTATATAAATATTTCTCCATTCTAAATTGAATCCTATAAATATCTTTTTATCTTAAATTAAGAATCTTATATAAATAAATTGATAGGATATTTTAATTATATCTATTTAGTTGAGTGAGCTTAATGGTTAAGGCTTAATTATTAAGAGCATTTATTTCTTTTTACGAGATCACAGATTTAAAATAAAAAAGTAAAGTATTCATGCTTTCATAACTTAATAATCAAATTGCTAAGCAAAAATGAGTCCCTTCTCCCCCAAACAAAAAAATTTCATATACCAATTTAGTCTCCAATTTAACGGTAAGCTTCAAATTAAAATAATAATAATAAGATGATGTACCCGTGACAAAGAGGTGTTGATGAGGACTCCTCCATGTGAATTGATCATGGGATTTCCACTTATCGTAGACTTTGACGAAGTCTAGGAGTGTAGTGTTTAGTACGTTGGCCCCATACTTAGAATCGAAGTCTGCGTCAACGTTTCCACGACGAAGCTGCCTTGTATTTTCGGTCTCTTTTCCATGGAACGAGGATTTCGTCTTCATCCTCATTCCAGAAGAATCGCTGGTTAACATGTCTTCTCAGGATCCCCTTCCTGAAACCTCCCCTTCCTGAAACCTGTGCCATGGCAGATACCCTGAGAATGGAAATGGAACCCCTGACCTTTTCGCAGCAAGAATCGGCCGATCTGGAAGAGTTTCTGGACGATACCCTGTTCGATTTCCCTTTCGAAGAAGAACAATGGGTCGGCAGCCTGTTAGACGAGGCATTCCAGGACGACATTTCGATCCCCTTCGACGATTTCGGAAGCGATTTTGCACCAGCTTTTGTTGATGAAATAGTGTCGAATCCGCAGAGCTCCGATGGCGGATCTGCAACAGCATGTGGAAATGGAAACGGAAGTGTAAGTGATGTTGATGAGAGCAATGGCGAGATGAACTCGGGCGCTTCTCCTCATCTTCCTTGTTCTTCTTCTTCACCGCCCTCACCGGCGGATTCCTCGTCCGATCAGTCCACTGTTGTCATCGAGGATGATCAGAGAAAGAGAAAGAGAGAGGCAGAGGACGGCAACAAGCAGGACCTCATTTCTTCTTCTGATACAACAGAAACAAGAACAAATTCTTCTTCAACACGTTCGCGTTGTGCAGGAGATGAAGACGAGAAGAGAAAAGCCAGGTTGATGAGGAATAGGGAAAGCGCTCAGCTGTCCAGACAAAGGAAGAAGAGTTACATTGACGAGCTGGAAGAGAAGGTAAAATCCATGAATTCTACGATTGCCGAGTTGAATAACACCATTGCTTTTATGAATGCCGAAAATATTAAGTTAAAGCAGCAATTAGGCGTCCTCTGTCAGCCCGGTAATACGGCAAACCAACATCCGGTGACGCCCTTGCCTATGCCTTACCCGTGGCCTCCATTTCCTGCATACCCGGCGCCGGTTATGGCCTGTGGCAACGGAGGAAGGATTCCTTTGCTCCCTATACCTAGACTGAAATCCCACTCGCAGCAGCAGCCTTCAATACCCTCCAAGGACCGAAAGCCCTCAAAAAGTGCTTCTGCTGCAGTTAGTTCTGAGCAGAAACCGGCAAAGAAGAGAATCAAGAAGGTCGCTAGTGTTGCTTTTCTAGGGTTTTTCTTCTTTATATATTTCCTTGTGGGAGGGATAGGTCAACTTCCCGATTCAAAAGATTTAATATTTAGAGAAAGAAGTAGCAGAGGTTTAGTCGGTAATAGCATGGAGGGATTATACAGAGGTGGATTGTTATTGAAACCCAGAAGCGGAGGTAGAGTCCTGACAAGTTGGGACAAAGGAGGGAATTCCACGGAGGTTATAGATATGGATATAGGGACTGGGAGACTAACAGGTTCTGAAAGGAGACATGACAAACGGAATCATACATTTACAGACCATTATACACATTCAGACAATGATCGAATGAAGATGAACAGCTACATATATCCAGAAAACAACAGTAGCGCGGCACTTGTTGCGTCTTTGTTTGTTCCCAGGAATGACAAACTTGTAAAGATCGATGGCAACCTTATAATCCATGCAGTTCTAGCTGGGGAAAAAGCCTCGAGAGCTTCATCTGCCTCACAGGCTAGAGGCAACAAAGATGGGCATGAAGACACCATTTCACTTCGAAAGGAATCCGAAAGGAATAGTTTGGCAGTCAGAACAGAAAGGCATCGTGCTCTTGCTGCTGCTGCTGCCGCCACTACAGATTCAGCCAGAAATGTAGACACTAACACTAAATTTCGTGGAGATGCTAAACAAAATCCGAATTACAAAGCGTTGGCCTCTAACTTCAAGACTAGCTACAGAGACGATATGGAATCAACGGCAGTGGATAGATCACTTCAGCAATGGTTTCAAGAAGGGCTTGCAGGTAATTGCTGTTATTTGTTCTTTACACTTGATCATGTTTTAAGCTCAAAATTTTGACGATGTAGGGACAACTCCTTTCACATATTGATTGACAAAGTGATTACTCTTGCATTTCTGTTTTTAGCTTTAGATTTTTTCACTTATTAATGAAATGGCTTCTTCTTCACCAACGCATGACTCAACACTTTCACCTAACTCAGCTCCCATTCTCACATGTTGATTGACAACGCGGTTTTTCTTCTTTTCTGTTCTTCATTTTGCATTTGTTCCCTCGTTAAAGAAATAGTTTTTTCTTCGCTAATGTATGACTCAACGCAATTGTCGAAATTGAGAGCTTCCAATCTCAAATGTAGATTAACAAAATGGCTTCTTTTGCTTTCCTGTTTTGTGTTTTGTATTTGTTCACTTGTTCATGAAATGTTTTTTTCTCCACTATTTCCTTGCTTAGCGAATTAGTAGCGAATTACATATAAATGACATATTGAATTAAAATATTATTGATGTTTTCCCAGGTTCCATACTGATCAATTCATTTAAATATTAGTTCATAGAAATGACATGTCTGCCTTTTCTGAAACAAAATATTCAAGATGCCAGTATGAAAGCTTCTATTACTAAAATGAGCATGGAATGCAACATTGCCATATAGGAAGACTAGTTGAAAAAGGCATGTTTTTGCTCTACATGCTCACATGCAAAATTGAACACTTTTTGGACATGGCTTAGGGTTTTTGTTTGTTGGCTTGTGGTAGTAGATTCTAGTATGAGAATTCAATGAATGGCATTTTTCCTTTATATGCTCATGTGCACAATTGAGCTCTTTTTGGACGTGGCTATTTTTTTTTGTTTTCTTTGCTTTGCTTGTATGGCATCATCAGTTTCAAACCTTATATGAGTTCCATTTTTTCGTGGATTTAGTAGCCATGATATTTTATCCTGAATATGATATTGTTATGCACCTTAATTCTTGTGGTCACTGGTCAGGGAAAATAATGCCGGAACCCTCGTGTGATTTCAATAAGAAATTTTTATTATAATAAGTTTACACCAGATGTTAAACATCAAAACACATACCTAATTGGAAGAAAAGGTTATGAATCCAAGTGCAACTCACATTTACATACATTAGCATTGTGGTAAATCCAAATTATCATGGCAAGCTACTTGGCTGAAATTTGGAAGCTAGAGGAAAGCTTCAAATAAAGATAAAGAGGTAGCTGCAGGGTAGAAAGCAATTTTTGTCAAAATATGTTAAGGCTCATTGAAGCCACCTTCAAAATGAAATCAGTAGGTCCAGTTTGCCTAGATGAACATTTACTAGTGTGTAGGCGAGTGGAGATGGGGGCAGGTGAGGTCTTCAAGATGGTGCTTATTTTATTGATCTAACACACATGAAGTCAGTTTTATTTTCACCCAGATTTTATAACGTTCCACTACCCAGAATGGAACTTTGACCCAGGATGGAACTATAGCCGCAACTATTGAAATAACTGAAACAGAAAACAGAAATAAAAAACCAGCAACAAACAAAATGAGTGGGGGCACTTGCACATCCAGGGTAAAGAAATAAATATTCTTTAAAGTTATATAGTGGGTTTCTCCATAGTACATTTGGTGTTGTATCGTTTATGTGTGCAATGAGCTTATTGTGACTGGGCCCTCGTCCCATGGTTAATTTTATATAACCATACAGTTATATTGCTATTTTATTATTTTCTAAATTTTTGCAGCAAGAAGAAAACCATTTTGTTGTATATGTTATTTCGTGAAGGCATGAAGAAATAGTTGGGTTCAATTACCCTATTTTAGTCATTTCACAGTAAAAAACAAAGAGGAGGGCACAGTTTTCTTAATAATAGTTTTGTATAAAATTGAAGGAAAGAATCAAAGTAACTTCTGGAGGGAAATTCTTATTATAAAGGTAATTTTTTAATAATAGGACCTTGGGTATTCCTCTTGAACGGGATTCTTTTTCCCTAATGGCTATTTTTTTCTTGAAGAAGGGGTTAGATTTTTTCTGTGGGGGCTTTCACACTTTGTGCATTCCACCCATACATTTTACATTTTGCTCATCATCTGGACTATTTTTGTTAAAATTGGAAACTAGGGCCAAATTCCACTTTGGTCTGCTCAGTTGATGAAGATTATTGCAGCATTGAATTCCTCTCTTCGAGAGGACCAAAATCGATCTAAAGATCGTTAAATTTGGACAAGGAAAATATTTGTTTATTCAAAAAGAAATTCTATAGGTCATGATTTTGTTTGGGCGGGAAAAATTGAAAAATTGAATTTTGAATTTGCCTCCAAAAGTTAAGTCAAATCACAATGTCTAAATTGTATATAAGGGCATCCCCCATCCTCATTACACATTTCAAATGGCTCTCAAGTATGTCTGAGGTATCCGAATTCAGATGGAGGATGAAGGAGTGTTTTGGTTTGGGTTCTCTCTCTTTTGTCACAGGGCACGAGTCTGAGATTAGGACATCCAGGAGCAGGAGCTGAGTTTGGGAGGAGGATTATCTCTGTTTGGGTGCCATTTTACTGTAGATGAAAGGCTGCATTGACTGAGGCTTTCTGTAACCTGTAAGAAGTCTTGAAGGACTATTCCAAGGTTGGTTAGGGCAACAGATCATTTGCTGATTCAGGCCGCAGTTCAGAAGAAAGGTAAGAAAGTCTTTTATGTGAATTTGGTATAATTTATATCTCTGTTCAGGTCGCAGGTAAGGGTCAGCTACAACAACAGTTTGTTGCACTTGTTTGTGGGGCTGTAAGGCTTAAGAAGGTTCTTCCTCTCAAGCTGCAGTCACTAGAAGGTACTGCACAGTAGATGTAGATCAGGGGCTTCTTCCTTGATTTTGGGATCTGTTCATATAACTGTTGATATAGGGTTTCTGTAGGTGCATTGAGGAGGAGCCTCAAACCCTAGATCCATGCATGGATGTCTAAAAGTATATTTCAAGAGAACAGACCATTGGGAGGAAGATATACTATGTTTAGAGCACTGTTTTTGGACTATTAGTGTGCCCTAATCAGTCTTGTTGATGGACATAAGTCATTGGATCTTAATCTTTATTGTACTCTCTATCTCTCTCTGCTGAACATTTGATATCAATAAAAGAAGAATTGAAAAAGGGTTTACCCCATCTTGGGGTTTTTTCCTGGCTTGTGCCAATTACTTTGTTCTCTTATCTTGGCTTGTCTTCTGCACTATGTTCTTGCTTCAAGTTACTGTTATATGTCAAAGATTAATATGATTGCTTATAAGTTATTGGAATATAGATGGGCTCATGGAGTATCTAACCTAAGCATGAACATGTTAAACTTAACATGGTATCAGAGCCAGGAGGAGACAAGCCCAAGTAAGAGCCAAAAAAAAGCAATCTCTCAGAAGTTTTTTTTCACTCACTGAATATCTGGAAGTAAGATTGCACATCTATGAGTGCAAAATCTTCATCAAGAAAGACTTCAATCTCCTCAGATTGCCGTAATTAGAAGCAAAGGCAAGATGGAGGATTTATATCTTTATCGAATTTGGAAGAAAGCTGTCTAAGATGTTATGTAAGTATTTAACTTCAGGTTGCTGAACTTAGGAACTTTGTTCTAAGGTAGAGATCATATTGTTAATTTTTGCAACTAGGGTTAAATTCCACATTGGACAACTCAGATGATTAAAATAATAAGTTAAATAAATTCTCTTTTCGAGAGGATCAAAATCGACCTATAGATTGTCCCAATCGGTTAAGTGGAAGTTAAGTTATGATTTATTTTATTATTTTATGGGTCGGCCTAACCGCATGTTGATTGGTCAAAGCCCCAAGCGGTCCCTCACAAAGTTATAAATAGAAGTGATCCCAAGTTCATTTATACACACATTTGCTCATGAGATCTTCTTCATGTTGTTTTGGTTTTTGGTTGTATTTTTTGTCCTGGCTCGCACAGGTACGTCGCAAGAGGCTTGCGCAGTGAATCAGTGTCACAGACAGAAGCACATTTCAGATTTGGGTATTTTGGGCTAGAGCCGCAGGCAGGAAGAGTTGAGGTAGCGACTTTGCTGGGCCAAAGTCGTAGGCTAGGCTTGTTGAGGCTGTGACTCAACTACTAAAGTCGCTGGCTGGTCAACTTCAGGGTGCGGCGAGGGTTCCAAGGTGTGTACACTGTAGACCCAAAGCCGCAGGTTCAGAGCCCCAAAGCCATAGGTTGGGCGTGTTAAGGCCGCGGCTCAGAGAATTAATGGGCAGATTGATTTTGGATCTCAGTCAATTGCTTGCACAACGCCATCATTCATCTGTCACACAGTCACAAACACATCAGATCAGTTGTTGACAGTATTCTAGATTCAGATCTAAAATTGGGCAACTAAGATCACTTGGTATTGGTGATACATTGGTTTCGTGTTTTGTTGTTGTAGATCTGCTAATCCGTAGATCATTTCTGTTTATTTTCTGCTGTATACATGTTCTGGGCACATTTCAGATTTGGTTATTTCGGGCTAGGGCCGCGGGCAGGAAGAGTTGAGGTAGCGACTTTGCTGGGCCAAAGTTGCAGGCTAGGCTTTTTGAGGCTGCGACTCAGCTGTAGTGGATCAAGATCATAGACAGAAGCACATTTCAGATATCGGTATTTTGGGCTAGGGCTGCGGGCAGGAAGAGTTGAGGTAGCGATTTTGCTGGACCAAAGCCACGGGCTAGGCTTGTTGAGATCGCGACTCAGCTGCTAAAGTCGCTGGCTGGTCAGCTTAAGGGCGTGGCTAGGGTTCTAGGGCAATGTTGCAGGAAACGTCCCCCCCGGCTCCAACCCCTGAAACGTGGTCCGTATGGAACCGTACAGGATCCGCCCCCTGAAACGCGTTTCGGGAAAAAAATTGTTTCCTGGTTTTTTTGGAACCGTACGGCCGGAACCGCGGTTCTGTACGACGTATCCGCGGTTCTGTACGGTGGATCGTCGTACAGAACTGTTGCAATTCCCGTACGGATGCGTACGAATCGCTAGTGGATCCGTACAACGTCGTACGGATCCGACTAATACAACTCAGAAAAGCGAATTTTATTTTATTTTTTTCTTTGTTGTAATTTTTGTCTTTGGTTGGGTTAGAAGGTGAATTAGTGTTGAGTTAGGGATAGGATGAAAAAATTATAAGCTCTCTTTTACCTCCTTAGATGTTTCTTAGATGCTCTCTCATGGTAATGTTAAATTCTTAAAGTAAGGGTGACATTCTTATTTATTTTTCATTTTCATCCTTTTACTTAAAGTTTTAACATTACCATGAAATGACTCAGGATGTTTGAGAGTGGTTCCAGCCTGATCGGACTTCATATGGAGAAAATAGAATTTCATATCCTATTCAAAATTCAACAGACTTAACAGTTTTCAGGAATTCAGGATCAATGGTATGGTGGCATGTCATTAGATTATATCATGTATGAGGGTATGTGATTAACATTTAATCAAGAGCACCAACCCCTATATGTACCTTAGTGTTGGTGGTGTTAATTGTTGAACTCCTTTGTCATGTCGTTAGCAAAAATTTACATTTCAATCAAGTCAAAATAATCGATCAAGCATGTTAAGTTCTTTCTACCATATTTTAAGGCTTGCATTAGGTAGTTTGATCAAAATTGGGCAATTTTGACTAATGTCCCTAGATAATCGAGGTAGAGGCAAAGGCTAGACAAGAGGAGAAGAATCTAGATTATAGATGTTTGATGCATCTAAATGGTTGATGCTCAAATAATTAATCATTAATGTACAATGGATGTCATATCTATCTTGATTTATGTACAAATATGCATGCTTCCATATCTTCTACAATTAATTTGGTATTTTGGATGATTTTTTAATATAAATGCAAAAATATATATATATATATATAGTAGATGCTTCCGAGACGCTTCGCTTCCTAGATTTTTTGGAAATGACGCTTCCGCATCCCCGCTGCCAAGAAACGTCCCCGCTTCGTCCCCGCTTCGTGCAACGTTGTTCCAGGGTGTGTAGACCTTAAGCTGTAGATTTGAAAGGGTTTCCCCCATAGTGGGGGTTTTCCCTGGTCTTGGACCAATCTATGTGTCTCATGGTTGTGATATTGTTTTCTCTGTTATTGTGTGCATTGTTCTATCTTCAGTTATAGTTTATGGTTATTTATATTGCATGGATTTGAATACATTGTTAATGAAAATCTAATTTCGGCTTAAGTAACTGATATAACATAGATGATGGTTCTTTCTCCCATCAAGTTTTTCGAAAGAAAACTCATACTGACCAATACCTTCACGCTAGTTCGCACCATTTCCCTACTAAAAAATTAGGCGTCCTAAACACCTTAGCCACTAGGGCATTGAGAATCTCTGATGAGTCTCACCTTGAGGGGGAAAAGTCCCATCTATTGAATATCTTTTGTAAAAATGGTTATAGTAGGTCGCAAGGCCTTAAAGTTTTTCTTAAAGCAGAAAAAGGTCCTTTAATTAAAAATAAAAAAGAGCCTAGAGAATGGTCCTGTAGTGTGCGCCTTCCATTCATTCAGGGAACTACTGATAAGATTGCCAAGATTCTTAAGAAGCATAAGGTGTCTGCGTCTTTCAAGCCTCTTAACGCGATTCACAACTCACTCAAATCGGTTAAAGATCCGATTGACCCTAGGGATGGGAAAGGTGTCTATATCCTTCCTTGTTCTTGTGGGACCCCGTACATTGGTGAAACTAGTCGTTCTATAAATCAAAGGATCTGTGAGCATGCTGCCGACATTAAACATGATAGATCTCTCTCGTTCGCCCTAGCTGAGCATGCAGAAAAGACTAACCATCATATTTGCATCGAAGATGCTAAGGTCATTGCTAGGATCGACCATTTCCATCATCATAAGTTAAGAGAGGCCTTAGAAATTGAAAAAAGACCTATTAATCTCAACAGATATGATGGTTGGAACATTAGCAGGTGTTGGATACCTGCCTTATATTCATGATTGTCTTTTGTTTCTGCCCTGCTTCTTGTTGGTCATTGGTTATCATTTTCTTTTTTCCTTGGACCTCGTAAAAAAATAAAATAAAATAAAAATAAAAAAATAAAAAAATAAATTTATAAATAAATAAATAAATAAGAATAATAATTAAATATTGAAATCAACTAAATAAAATAAGAAACACACACACACACATATATATATTAATAAATAAATTAATCAATTAATTAATTGAATAATTAAATATTTTAATCTAAAAATAAAACTAGCCGTTATTGATCGATTAAATAAATATATGTATATATATATACAAATAAAAAAAATAAAAAAAAATAAAAAAAATTTAAAAGTCAAACTAGCCGTTATCCTAATGGCTAGTTCAACCATCTCTACATCTATTTAAACTTAATGTCCTAATATGATCTCTCACCTAGTCCTTATGATGAACCACACTTGTTGGTTCGAAACACATCGACAATGTTCCATTGCATGTGATTATTATCGAAAAAGATTTTATAAATTAACATGGTATCAAAGCTTAGGTGAAGGACAAGCCCAACAAAAGACAAGGAGTGAAGTCCGCATTATTAGAGAACAGATCTAGAAGCCAAGGTCGAGATGTCTTCCTCTACCTTGAAGGAGCATGAGAAACTAGGTGACGCTTCTAACTTGGTTGCATGGAAAGTCAGATTAGAGATAATTGTTGACAACAATGATGTGCTGGAATACATTCAAGGAAACATGCCCGAGCCTTCAGAAGATGCATCTACCACCATCGAGAACAGATACAAGAAAGGTGAGTCGAAAGCAAAGCAAATCTTAGCTGATGGGTTACAAGATCACTTACTTGCTTATGTTGGGAATTTGAAGAAGTCTAAAGATATGTATGATAAGATAGCCGACATGTATGAAGTTAACAATCCGAATGAGATTATTACGTTAAAAGACCAACTCAAGGAAATGAAGATTAACAAAGGTGAGACTGTTCAGTCTTACATCATGAGAATCTCTAGTCTTAAAGATCAACTGCTAAGAGTTGGTGAAGATGTGCCTGACGGAGAATTGGTTATCATGACTCTTAGAGGTCTCCCTCCTGTTTGGGAAACCTTCATTATACTATCAACAACAACAATATTCTTCCGTCTTTTAATGAAATAGTTGGGAAGTTGACTTGGGAGAATCTAGAATGATAGCAAGAGGGAGGATTCAGAAACATGAAGAAGGAGAACCTGCTGCTTATGTTGCCCACAATAATAGAAGGAGAAAGAAATCAAAAGGAGGCCCATCTAGAAGACCTCCGCATCAAAACTCAAAAGGAAGAAATGACAAATCTCTTGTTCACATTGAATGCTTCAACTGCCACAAGAAAGGTCACTATGGCAGTGAAGGGAAAGAAGCTACGATACAATAACAATAGAAACAACTATTATAAAAGAAGGAAAGACATTCAAAGGAACTACCATGACAAAAAGGATGAGAGGAGAAGAAGAGATTCATCAAGTGACCGTGAAGAAGATCGTCCATTTCAAAAGAGGTCAAAAGCTTCTAGGTATGAAAGTAATGCTGTAGATAAAAATGAATATATTCTTATTTCTACACTTGCTAGTTCTTCTCCACCGGATTCATGGGATAGCTGGTTAGTTGATAGTGGGGCCACTCATCACTTTTTTGGTTATAAAGAAGTCCTCTCCAATCTGTTAAAGAGGGAGATTAAGCTAAGGATAATTCTTGGAGATAACTTGTTAATTTTGGACAACCAGGTCCAAACTCCATGTTGTGATGCTCAGATGAAGATGCCAATATTTTTATTGGATTCCTTTTTCGAAGAGGTGCAAGATCGATCTAAAGATCATCTTGATCTGATGAGCAGAACATTTATTTTGAATTAATTCCACTTATGTGCAAGGTCGGCCATAATTGTAATGTAGGCTTGAAGCCCCAACAGATGTGTCACACACCCTCACTGATGGATATATATAGGTCAACGTTGGAGGTCATTTTCATAATCACTCATCACACATTCTCTCTCATCATCTGATTGGTTCGATCATCATCTTGGAGGCTCTTCTTCTCTCACATGTGGGAAAACACAACAAAAGATTTTTTGGTTTTGACCTAGGGTTTCAATGCAGATTTGACTAGTGTTGACTTTGGTCAACGCATGGTCAACTTGACCTCAAACTCTCCCAAAATTCCGATCTCTGCAGTCCGCATTTTTTGGCACAGAAATTGAGGCTGGATGTTGACTTTGACCTGGCTACGTTGACTTTTTGATGCTGCTGTTTTGTCTAGACTGTTGACTGGACAACGTTGACTTTTGTTGACTGTTATAGCGCTGTCCGAGAGGGTTGTATGACACATTCTGGTTGGCTGACCGTGTAGAGACTTTGCTGGTTGAAGTATCCTGTTGATCGCCGTAACCACAACACATATTTTGCTGATCAAGTTAAGTAAATTTTTGGCTTGTCTTCTGTCGATCTATTAGTATGTTCTATCAACATTTTACTTTCTTGTTTATGTGATTGCTATTTGATATTGGGTATAAAAGTAAAGTTGCATCAAGCATAGAACATCTACAAAAATTTACATGGTATCAGAGCTGAGGTGAAGACAAAGCCCAAGTTTGTATTAAGAGCAATCATCGAAGAAGGAGCATTTGTCAAGGACCCGTTGGTACCTCAAACTATAATGGCTTCAAAGCTGATGACAAGTTGACTGGGAAGGAAGACTTTCATGCCTGGAAGATGACTTTGGATTTATGTTGGAAGACCAAGATGTCATGGACTATGTGCATGGTAAAATCTAAGAGCCTCCATCATCTGCACCTGCTGCCACCAAGTTAAAGTATAAGAAGGGGGAAATCAAAGCAAAGTTGATGATCAGGGATTCAATTCATAAGAGTCTGGTTGCCTACATCTCTGAGCTACACACATCGAAGGAGATGTATGATAAGTTGGTCAACATGTTCAGGGCCAACAATGCAAATCAAGTCCTTTTCTTTATGAACCAACTGAAGAATCTGAAGAAAGGTAGTGATGAATTCGTTCAATCTTATTTTCTGAAGTTGACCGAAATCATAAATAATATTCTGGCCATTGGGGAGACAATAGCTGATCGAGAAATGGTTCTCACCGCACTTGGAGGTCTCTCCTCCAAATGACAGGTATTCAATACTACCATTCTCAATAACAATGTGATTCCTGATTTTGACGAAGTATTGTCGAGATGCACTCAAGAGGAAGCAAGAATGAAGGAATATGAAAATGAAGGTAATGCTGCCTTCATTGCTCATGCTAAGAAGAAGAACAATGGTGGTCCGAGGAACCATGGAAGAGCAGGGGCCCAAGGAAAGAAAGGAAGATGTTACACATGTAACAAGACCGGTCACTATGCTAGAGAATGCCCAAATAAGAAGGATTCTCCTGGGGATGATGACAACAACAACAATTGGAGGAATGGCAATCAAAAGAACAACAAGTTCAAAGGAAAGAGGAAGGCTCCCTCTGGTCGCAATGGGAATGGGAAACCTTTCAAAAGGTCGAGATATTCCAGGTATGAGGAATCTAATGTTGTTGATGATAAAAGAAATGAATTCATTCTTGTATCTGCCCTCTCTGCTGCATCTCCACTCGACACTATGGATGTCTAATTGATTGATAGTGGTGCCTCAAGGCACCTCACTGGGTTTAAGGAAGCACTTTCTGATTTGGTTGAGAAGGATGTTAATCTGCAAATTGTTCTTGGAGATAATGCCACATATCCCGTGAAAGGGATTGGGACTGTGACCCTCCACTTATCTCAAGGTCAAGTCCTCCGCTTGTAAGATTTACTATATGTACCTGATTTTATGAAGAACCTTGTGTCTATTTCGGCCATGGAAGACAAAGGTTTCAATGTGGCATTCGTTGATGGGAAGGTACGCATTTGGAAGAAGAGCTTCAAGGAAGCTATCATGATTGGGTTTAGAGTTGATACACTCTACCAGGTTGGAGGAAGTGCACTAGGAGCTATGACATGTGATACTATCTGTCAAACCGAATTATGGCATCGGAGGTTTGGACACCTTCATTACAAAGCCCTTCCCGAAGCAAGGAAGGTGGTGACAAGGATGCCCGAGTTCAAAAATGACCATGAAGGTGTATGTCAGGGTTGTGTCGAAGGAAAGCATACAAGGGGACCTTTCCCCTCAAGTGTCACAAAGACATATGATGTCTTGCAATTGATACATTCTGATTTGTCTGGTATGCTGCCCGTGACATCCTTGGGAGGATGCTCTTATTATATGACGTTTATAGATGACTTCTCTCGCAAGGCCTGGATATACTTCTTGAAGAAGAAGGATGAGGCTTTCATGTGGTTTCGTACTTTCAAAGCCTTGGTGGAAAATCAAACATGGAAGAAGATCAAGATTTTGAGGACCGATAATGGCATTGAATATGAGACGAACGAGTTCAATAACTTTTGTAGAGAAGCTGGCATCAAGAGGGAGACCACAACTGTATATACTCCTGAGCAAAATGGCGTTGCTGAAAGAAAGAACAGGACCATTGTGGAAGTTGCCCGTGCCATGCTATGTGACCAAGGTCTTCCGAAGTTTTTGTGGGGAGAAGCTGCGAACACTGCTGTGTATGTACATACAAAATCGATGCCCGCATTCCGCTCTAGACTCCAAGAGTCTCAAAGAGGTTTTCTCTGGTAAGAAACCTAACGTCTCTCATTTTAGAGTTTTTGGTTGTCCCATTTATTTTCATGTGTCGAAAGAGAAGAGGAGCAAGCTGGATGCTTCTGGGAAGAAGGGAATGTTTGTGGGCTATAGTGAAACTTGGAAGGCTTATAAAGTCTATGTGCCTGGTCAAAGAGAAGTGGAGATATGCCACGATGTTACCTTTGATGAAGATGCTTCCCTCAAGAAAGTAATCAATCTTTCGAGCTTTGAGGAAGATCATGAAGCAAGGTCTGAAAATCAGGAAGAATCGAAGGATGAAACGATGCCCGATGTTGAAAGACCGATGGACCCTATTGATCCACCTCCTTCAATGAAGAGAAGACCCTCATGGCTCAGGGACACTCTCGAGGATGCCGAGAGACATATGGCAGCAAGGGGGGCATTCTGTGAAAGTAAGAAGCCGAATAGATACCAAGGGTATCTAGTAGCCATGGGTACAATTGTACAATCTGAGCCTAGATCCTTTGAAGAAGCTGTAAAGCATCAAGTCTGGAAGGATGCTATGCACGAAGAGTATGAGTCCATTATGAAGAATGATGTCTGGGATGTGGTTCCGAGACCGGAGGACAAAATAGTTGTCACCTCAAAATGGCTCTATAAGATCAAGCATGGATTTGATGGTAGTGCTGAAAAATTCAAGGCAAGATTTGTTGCCCGTGGCTTCTCTCAAAAGGAAGGCGTAGACTATGATGATATATTTTCACCTGTGGCCTGATATACCACCATCCGATCTATCATAGCCCTTGTTGCTATGCAAGGATGGAATCTTTATCAGATATATGTGAAGATTTCCTTTTTGCATGGCGCGATAAAGGAAGAAGTGTATGTGGAGCAACCTCTGGGGTTCGAAGTCCAAGATAGAGACACCCATGTTTGCAGGTTGAAGAAAGCCCTCTATGGGTTGAAGCAAGCCCCCAGGGCTTGGTACGAGAGGATAGATAGCTACTTGATGAAGCTGGGCTTCACTCGTAGTAATGCTAATCCGAACCTTTACTTCAAGGTTGATAGAGAAAAGCCTCTCATTTTGATTCTCTATGTGGACGATCTCTTCCTAACAGGTGTTGACCCTCTCATTCATTAGTGTAAGAGGGAGTTCGCTTTTGATTTTGAGATGAAAGACCTAGGGCTGATGCATTACTTCCTAGGCTTGGAGGTTTAGCAAAGATCTGGTGAGATTTTCCTTTCTCAAGGAAAATATATTGTGAAGCTTCTGAAAATTTTTGTTATGGTGGACCGTAAGTCCGTGTCGACATCGATGGAGCTCAACTTTGAGAAGTTGAGTAGAAAAGCTATTGGGTCCATGCTAGCAAATCCCATCGAGTATCGTCAACTTGTGGGCGGCCCTAATGTTCTTAGTGAACACTCGTCCGAACGTATGTTTTGCAGTGAACACTTTGAGTCAACACATGGTTGATCCTCATCACATTCACTGGGTTGGTGCCAAGAATCTGTTGAGATATCTTCGGGGCACGATAAACCATGGGCTGAGATACACTGTCGGGAGCGTGACACTCCATGGATATACTGATGCCGATTGGGCTGGAAGTGTGGTGGATCGCAAGAGCACATTTGGATGTTGCTTCACACTTGGTCTGCTTCGATATCTTGGATGAGCAGGAAGCAGAAGTCGGTGGCTTTGAGCACCGCTGAGGCCGAATACATTGCAGCGAGTATGGCCTGTTGTGAAGCAGTTTGGTTGCGAAAGCTCTTCAGTGAGCTGTTCGGGCATGTGCTAGATACCATCGTTATCCTTGTGATAACCTCGAGGGATTCGCCAGTTCGAGAACTTGGAACACGCACTCTCATCCTGTGCTGCTGATATCGGTGGCTCACCCTCATCCCATTAGTCGAGTGACTCCAGGTGCCGTAAGGCTTGACTTCATATACAATGATGAGTGTGCCATGGATATTCTCGCCAAAGCCTGAAGGTCGATTTCTTAACCTTCGTGGAGAATTCATAGTATCATGGAATGACTCCTGGCGTTATGCCCGTTGGACGATGAGCCTTGGGAGCTCTGGGGGGGTTTGGGGAGAGCTTCTTGGAGCTATGGCCAACCACAAGGCTAGGCTTCCCAACCTTGGTGGTGTGCTTGGACCCCACCGTTGTGATTTTGAGTTGGTTCACCTCTCATTTTCTGTGCCCCGTATGCATCCTACCCATTGAGTTCAGGGATCATGGGAAGTACCTCTCATTTGGCCAATGAGGTGTGGAAAAGTTAGAGACTATTAGCAAAGACTGATGGACGCATCAGAGATTGCCGTACTCTCTATCTAGGATGGCACGGTCCAACCACTTGATCTCGGATCAAGTTTAGTGAGGTTTCGTACCCCAACCTACCAAGCTCGTCAAACTTATTTGTTGGTGCTGACTTCTTTTCCATCTCTAGAGAAGCCAGACCTTGAGCTGATTGCATGTACACGAGAGTGATGTCTTGTGACTCTACTTTGTTCGAAAACAAAGAAAAAGAAGAAGTCAAAGCAACACACGGACGACGATCAATGTTTGGATGGCAGCTGTGTGGATGGGAGTTCTCCTAGTTAAGAGATGGTTAATTTTCGATAACTAGGTCCAAACTCCATGTTGTGATGCTTAGATGAAGATGCCAATATTTTTATTGGATTCCTCTTTCGGAGAGGTGCAAGATCGATCTAAAGATCATCTTGATCCGATGAGCAGAACATTTATTTTGAATTAATTCCACTTATGTGCAAGGTCGGCCAGAATTGTAATGTAGGCTTGAAGCCCCAATAGATGTGTCACACACCCTCACTGATGGATATATATAGGTCAACGTTGGAGGTCATTTTCATAATCACTCATCACACATTCTCTCTCATCATCTGATTGGTTTGATCATCATCTTGGAGGCTCTTCTTCTCTTACACGTAGGAAAACACAACAAAAGTTTTTTTGGTTTTGACCTAGGGTTTCAACGCAGATTTGACCAATGTTGACTTTGGTCAACGCATGGTCAACTTGATCTCAAACTCTCCCAAAATTCCGATTTCTGTAGTCCACATTTTCTGGCACAGAAATCGAGGCTGGATGTTGACTTTGACCTGGTTGCGTTGACTTTTTGCTGCTGATGTTTTGCGTTGGCCGTTGACTGGACAACGTTGACTTTTGTTGACTTTGGGTTGACTGTTATAGAGCTGTCCGAGAGGGTTGTGTGACACATTCTGGTTGGCTGGCCATGTAGAGACTTTGTTGGTTGAAGCATCTTGTTGACCGCCGTAACGCACCACCACACATATATTTTGCTTATCAAGTTAAGTAAATTTTT
The DNA here is from genome assembly GCA_034641835.2 of Pinus albicaulis. NCBI lineage: Eukaryota > Viridiplantae > Streptophyta > Pinopsida > Pinales > Pinaceae > Pinus > Pinus albicaulis. Next base: position 970,482,222 of record CM076573.1, read on the forward strand.
GGCTTGTCTTCTGTCGATCTATTGGTATGTTCTATCAGCATTTTACTTTCTTGTTTATGTGATTTGTTTGATATTGGGTATAAAAGTAAAGTTGCATCAAGCATAGAACATCTACAAAAAATTACATAACTCCACTCATCCTGTAAAAGGATTTGGGTCAGTTAAATTTCAGTTAAACACTGAAGAATCATTATTGTTAAATGATGTTATGTATGTGCCAGGTCTTATGAAGAATTTGATTTCTATATCTGCATTATAAGATGAAGGGACGAGGGTTGCCTTCATCAATGGTGAGGTCCTAACTTGGCCTATTGGTTCACATATAAAAGATGCATTTACATTGGGACTGAGATTTGAAGAACTTTACAAGGTCACAGGAAGGCCACTCTTTGCATTAGCCCATAACACCAATCATCTGAGTGAATTATGGCACCGCAGGCTGGCTCATCTACATTATGATTCTCTTCCAAAACTGAAGAGACTGGTATCAGGTATACTTGATGTACAAGCTCAGCATGAAGGAGTTTGTTTTGGGTGTGCTAGTGGAAAGAAAACAAGGGGACCATTCCCCTCTAGTAAGAACAAGACACATGACATCCTCCATCTCATCCATTTAGACATATGTGGTCTGATGCCTATGCACTCAATTGGCGGCCATCTCTATTACATTACCTTCATTGACGATTACTTGAGAAAGACATGGTTATATTGCATCAAGCATAAAGATGAAGCCTTCGACAAATTTCAGGAATTCAAAGCAATGATCGAGAATAAATCCAGGAAAAGAATCAAAGTGTTCAGATTCGACAATGGAGGAGAGTACATGTCAAGAGAATTCATAGCATTTTGCAACAAGGAAGGAATGAAGAAGGAAACTATTGTACCTTATACACCTGAACATAATGGCCTTGTTGAAAGAAAGAACCGATCGATATTGGAAGCTACTCGTGCTATGCTTCATAATCAGAAGGGACCTAAGTTCCCATGGGCTGAAGCAACAAATGCCGTTGTATATGTTCAAAATCGAGTACCTCATCAAGTGTCGAGGAATAAGACTCCCAGAAGAAATCTTCACAGTTAACAAGCCAGACATCAGTCACCTTTGCATATTTGGATGCCTTGTATTCTTTCATGTGCCGAAAGACAAAAGGAATAAGCTGGAAGCTATAGGTAGAAAAGGCATATTTGTGGGTTACTGTGAAAACTCCAAGGCTTACAGAATATACATTCCTGGTCAAAGGAAGGTTGAAATTAGCATAGACGTAACCTTTGACAAAGATGCAACGCTTTGTAAAGTAAGAGATCTTCCTCCGCCTCCCAAGGAAGATAATGTTGATAAGGATATTCTAGACATCCCTAATATGCCCGAGTCAGGAAATGATGATACACCCATGGAACCTATGGATCCATTAGATCCACCTCCCAGTTATCCTCCTTATAGGAAAAGACCGCTTTGGCTTCGTGACACTCTGTAAGATAGTGGAAGTAGTATTCCCGTTAGTCTATCACTTAGAGAAAGGAAGGAACCTTGCAGGTATCAGGTTTATGTTGCAGCTATGAGTACCATGATACAAGTTGAACCATCCTCATTTGAAGAAGTAGTCATAGAGCAAGCTTGAAAGGATGCCATGGCCGAAGAATATGAATCTATCGTGAAAAACAATGTGTGGATTGTTGTGTCGAGACCGCATGGGAAGTCTGTTGTGACTTCGAAATGGTTATTCAAAATCAAGCATGGAATAGATGGCAGCATTGAAAAATATAAAGCGAGGTTTGTAGCTCGTGGTTTCTCTCAGAAAGAGGGAGAAGATTACGATGATATATTTGCTCATGTGGTTCGATATACAACTATCCACTTGATAGTTCTGCTAGTCAAGGATGGAAACTTCATCAGATGGGTGTAAAGACTGCCTTCCTCCATGGTATGTTATAGGAAGAAGTCTACGTGGAACAACCACAGGGATTTGAAGTGGAAGATTGCACAACACATGTTTGTAGGTTGAAGAAAGCACTGTACGAATTGAAGCAAGCTACCTGGGTTTGTTATGCTCGCATTGACATCTATCTAATGAAGCTGGGTTTCACTAGAAGCAATGCTGATCCCAACCTCTATTTTAAGGTTGTTCATGGTATCCCTCTGATTCTGGTTCTATATGTTGATGATTTTTTCTTAACAGGAAATGAAACATTGGTAGTTGAATGCAAGAGGAAGTTAGCCTCTGAATTCGAGATGAAAGAGCTCGGTCTCATGCATTACTTTTTGGGCCTTGAGGTAAAGCTACTAGAAAGGTTAGGTATGATCGAGTGCAAAACCATGGTCACTCCGATTGAAATGAACTTCAAAGAGTGTGGTAAAACAATTGGACTTGATCTAGCGAATCCATCCGAGTATAAACAGTTGATTGGGGCTCTGATGTTCCTTGTGAACACCCGCCCATATATATGTTATGCAGTAAACACATTGAGTCAGTTCATTACCGAGCCCCTCCCCCTCATGCGCATGGATAGGAGCCAAGCATGTATTGAGATACTTACATGGATCAATCACACTTGGTTTGAGATACTGTGCTGGAGATATCTAACTTCATGGATACACTGATGCTGATTGGGCAGGTAATGTCATCGATAGAAAGAGTACATCTGGATGCTGTTTCAATCTTGGTTCTGCCATGATATCCAGGATGAGCAGGTTGCATAAGTTAGTAGCGTTGAGCACCACAGAAGCAGAGTACATTGCTGCTAGCACAACAAGCTTTGAAGCTGTGAGGTTTAGGAAGCTCTTTGGTGAGCTCCTTGGTCAAGTGTTGGACACTACAGTGATATACTGTGATAACAATAGCGAGATTCATTTGGCAAAGAATCTTGTATTTCATGACAAGTCCAAGCATATCGAGATTCGATATCACTTCATCCGTGACATGGTGCAGAGAGGAGCTGTTAGACTCCAACACATTGCGACAGATGATCTCACTGCAAATATTCTCACTAAGACATTACCGAAAGGGAAGTTCTTTATTTTCAGAGAAAAACTTGGACTGATCGATACAGACCCTCTGGATAAGGGGCATCACTGATCGAGAACACTGAGCAAGCTCTACCTACCCTGCTTGAGCTCTCGGGGTGAGGAATTGAGATGAAGGGCTCCTGGGGTTGAGGGAACTCTGGACAATAGTGTCGTAGATGTTGCTTCCCTATCTATCACTCGTGGGTTGTGTGTGATCCTTGTTTGTTTTTAACAAGTCGAGTATCTCCCCCACCTTTGGTTGTTGCAGAGTATACCCCAGTTGGCATCATACGCACAAGCAGGGCTTGTTGGGATTGCCCCTCCCCATTTGGCCAATGGGTTGAGGAGGCTTGGAGGCATGTGATCCTTACCTTTTGGTAAGTTTGGTATCTGGTCCAAGCTGGATTATGATGCAGGTGTTCTACCACTTGATTGATGAAAGTCATTGATGGGAAGATCGATAGGCGACATGATTGGGTTGAGATTTACGCTCAACTTCCTCCTCCTGAAGATGGGTGAAGTGTTCACCTGAAACATTGAGCTCTTCAATCATATTACACAAGATTCCAGAAGCTCTAATCTACATTATGTATCTGACCGTGGAAACATTCATGCCTCAAATCTATTGACATGTTGGTGGGACGTGGTTCATCCTTTCCCCACATGTAGGATGCTCATTCCCTATATTTGATGGTTGACATGTCGGTGGGATGTGGTTCATCCTTTCTCCACGTGTAGGATTCTTCCTACTATTGATGATTTTTGCATGCGTGTAGGAGGTGGTTCATGCATGCGTGATGATTTTTGCATTTGTGACATATGTTTTTAGGATGTTGTTTACCCTTTCCCTACATGTGATTGTGATGTGTGTCTGTAGGATGTGGTTCATCCTTTCCCTACGATGATTGTGACATATGTTTGTAGGATGTGGTTTACCCTTTCCCTACATGTGATTGTGATGTGTGTTTGTAGGATGTGGTTCATCCTTTCCCTACAATGATTGTGACATATGTTTGTAGGATGTGGTTTACCCTTTCCCTACATGTGATTGTGATGTGTGTTTGTAGGATGTGGTTTACCCTTTCCCTACATGTGATTGTGATGTGTGTTTGTAGGATGTGGTTCATCCTTTCCCTACGATGATTGTGACATATGTTTGTAGGATGTGGTTTACCCTTTCCCTACATGTGATTGTGATGTGTGTTTGTAGGATGTGGTTTCTCCTTTCCCTATGTGTGATTATGATGTGTGTTTGTAGGATGTGGTTCATCCTTTCCCTACAATGATTGTGACATATGTTTGTAGGATGTGGTTTACCCTTTCCCTACATGTGATTGTGATGTGTGTTTGTAGGATGTGGTTTACCCTTTCCCTACATGTGATTGTGATGTGTGTTTGTAGGATGTGGTTCATCCTTTCCCTACGATGATTGTGACATATGTTTGTAGGATGTGGTTTACCCTTTCCCTACATGTGATTGTGATGTGTGTTTGTAGGATGTGGTTTCTCCTTTCCCTATGTGTGATTATGAGCAGGATGAGATATATTCTTTCCCTGTTGGTGTTTTTGCATTATCCTACCCATGTAGTCCGGGACACATGAGAAGTACCTCATGTGGTTAGTACCATAGCACCACCGATAGACGCATTGCGTACTGCTGTACTCCCTATGCTAGGTTGCATGATGTTTCTTCAACTTGATCACTTGGGATCAAGCCCAATTGGAGTTCACCCTTTTGTTATATGGACTGACCTTTGTCAGTGGAGAGTGGTAAGGTCTCGTGACTCACTCTTGATCGATTCTTCTTCATTATTCATATCAATGTTCAGCAGAGCAGAGATACAAAGATGGTTCATGATGGCAGGATGGCATGATGACCTATGGTGGCAGATGGATTGGAAGGTGGAATTCTCCCTAGTGGAGAGGGAGTGTTAAAATTGGCAACTAGGGCCAAATTCCACTTTGGTCTGCTCGGTTGATGAAGATAATTGCGACATTGAATTCCTCTCGTCGAGAGGACCAAAATCAATCTAAAGATCGTTAAATTTGGACAAGGAAAATATTTGTTTATTCAAAAAGAAATTCTATAGGTCATGATTTTGTTTAGGTGGGAAAAATTGAAAATTTGAATTTTGAATTTGCCTCCAAAATTTAAGTCAAATCATCATGTCTAAATTGTATATAAGGGCATCCCCCATCCTCATTACACATATCAAATGGCTCTCAAGTATGTCTGAGGTATCTAAATTCAGATGGAGGATGAAGGAGTGTTTTGGTTTGGGTTCTCTCTCTTCTGTCACAGGGAATGAGTCTGAGGTCAGGATGTCCAGGAGTAGGAGCCTAGTTTGGGAGGAGGATTATCTTTGTTTGGGTGCCGTTTTCCTGTAGAAGAAAGGCCGCATTGACTGAGGCTTTCTGTAGCTTGTAAGAAGTCTTGAAGGAAGGAAGATACACTATGTTTAGAGCACTGTTTTTGGACTATTGGTGTGCCCTAATCAGTATTGTTGATGCACAAAAGTCATTGGATCTTAATCTTTATTGTACTCTCTATCTCTCTCTGTTGAACATTTGATATCAATAAAAGAAGAATTGAAAAAGGGTTTTCCCCATCTTGGTGTTTTTCCCTAGCTTGTGCCAATTACTGTGTTCTCTTATTTTGGCTTGTCTGTAATATCCCAAAATCGGGACAGCTCAACAAGCCTGCTGAAATAACACGCTCCTGAGAATTCTGAGCACAAAAATGAGTTTGCAGCTCCTGGATCCCTTAGATCAGCTCATCTAAGATCTAAATCCAAAAGGAGAGCAAAAACAAATCAAACTAGCTGGGTTGAACAGATCTCCCACAAAGTAGTCTAGCTGGAAAACAACCAAAGAGAGGGGCTGCAGCTATATGCAAAGGATTGCTTTAGAAATAACGCAGTTTATCAGTTTACAAGTGTGAGACCAACATGGAGGTTCATCTTTCAGCTATACATCAGCAAATTAGATCTACAATGTAGCTTATATAGTGTATAACAGATATAGAAAGAATGTACAAGACAAAAGCCTCAAAATGAGCTACTACATCAACAAGAATTGGCAGAATAAGCTTGACAACGTTATTTTCATTGCTGAAGCATGCAGTAGATTACAACTCAGATCTAGAGCAGATTTGTACATAAAATGATAGATCTATTTCAGATCTGTGTACAAGATAGGCTCCTCTATACACTCCCCTTGGGGATCTCAGCAAAACATGAACAACGGTGAGTAGATCTGAGATCTAAGTCACAGATCTGCAGAAGTATTCAGAAAATTCTGAAGCATAACATATGTAGCAGATCAGATCTGAAACACATGGATTGGTTGGCCAATCCACGGATCACCACAGTGAAAGGAAAGATCCAATCACCGGAGATCTCTCCTCTAGAATAATGCCAAGTACCCAGCAACTCTGCTCTTGCAAATAACGTAGTCATGGAAGAGGGATTGCGCTGTAGGCCCTGAGAATGCTTTGGCCTGCTGCCAATACGTGGATCTGAAGCTCAAACAGTGGATGCACTCTTCCAGGAGGTTAAAAGACACACTCACTGAGAAGAGGCTCCAATACAAGTTAGATCTGAACAGATCTAGAGTTCCACTTGCTGCGGCGTGCATGGACAGCTCAAGCCTAAACAGGACTGCGCTGTAGATGCAAGATGTGGCTTGGCCAAATGCCGGATAGTGGACTAGGCAAACAAGACTCCTCCAAGAGCTGCTCAAGGAAGGAGGTGGGATTCCTAAACAGGAAAGCCCAACAAGGGATGTCTAAGCAGACAATACCTTCAGAAAATAATAACATCAACAACCTTTTCCGGTTGCCCTCCTCCTTCTTTTATAAGATGAAAGCCTTGCCAAACCCTAAACCACCTCAATGAGTTAGCTCCTTTCACATGTGGAGCCTCTATCTAAAACTGCGCTGTCTATCCATGAGGTTCATTGCATCTAGACTGCGCTGTTGACTTGGTCAAAATTGACCCAATTTCATGGTTCAAACCCATTCACACCTGCAAGAGTTTATTTACATGGCCCAGATATGTCTCTGTTTATATAGGCATTGATTTATTTTGATGTTTTTAGGAGTTTTACATGTCGTCCTTCACATTTTATTCATCAACATGAAAATCAAAGTAAGACAAAGCAAAATTGAATATTCCCATTAGCTTGGGCTAATTGGGAATATTACATTGTCTTCTGCACTATGTTCTTGCTTCAAGTTACTGTTATATGTCAAATATCAAAGATTAATATGATTGCTTATAATTTATTGGAATATAGAATGGGCTCATGGAGTATCTAACATAAGCATGAACATGTTAAAATTAACAATTTTCCCATCTTGTTGAATATTGTCTAAAGTGGATTTTTATGTCCAAAAGTTTTTCCACTATACATATAGTGTTGTATCATTTATGCGTGTGAGCTTATTGTGATTAGTTCTTCGTTCCATGTTTTGCAACATGGTTGATTTCATAACACCAAACATTTATATCGCTATTTTATTATTTTTTAATTTGGGTCATCAAGAAGTCAAAACTATATTATCTTGTATGTTATTTTGTGAAGGCAGGAGGAAATAGTTGGGTGAAAATCTTTTACTTTAGTTATTTGGAAGTAGAAACAAAAAGAAGGGCACTTTTTTTTGTATTCTTTTGGTATAAAAGTGAAAAATGAAAGAGTCGCGAATAACTTTTTGAGAGAAGGTAATTTTTACCTTAGTAGGACCTTAGGACCTTGACTCTTTCTTTGAGGGGGAATATTTTTATTCAAGGCTGTGAGACTTGACAAAACTTGGTGATGCATCAAACTTGGTACAAGACTTTACTAAACTCGGTAAAAGGAAAAAAAAAAAAAACAAAAATCTGTTAAATTTCCTTGAACCCAACACCTGACAATTTATTAACCTAGCAGACTATCTCAAATCTACTGAATAAAAACACAACTATGTGTTTAACGTAAATACAAATATTCAGTGGAAGCACATTTAAATCAACCAATCACTATAACATAAGCACACAAATTTTCTGCCCAATCAAATCAAATCATTAATAATGATTAAAACCTACTCGGGCTCCCTTACCGAGAAAATGGCCCAAACAAAGGAAAATACATACAATAAATATGGCCCTAATACAACTGATCAAACCCTAGTCTTGGTTGATTTAGATCTCCTTGTTGCACCCTAGTACCTTACTCGGATCCGTCACACTTGAGTGAAAATCCTTCTCCACCAAACCATTGAGATGCCTCTCTTGAATGTCTAGAGTGTCTTCTTCCTTGGCCTAGGCTTTCTTTTATAAGCTTCAGTTATGACCAAATCCTTAACCCTAATCTCCAAAATGATTAATGGTCAAAATTAAATGTCAGCCTCACTTGAAATTGACCCTTGAGATTCATCTAATTCACTAATGCAAAAACCTTTATATTCCATTACATTAATTCACTTTATCTTATATATATATATTTTTACATTAATTCACTTTATCTTATAAAAAAATTAATTTAAGTACTAAAGTAATTGCTAAGGTCTAATGGTGTATTAGGCGACTTGTGCATGCCCAGACACATAGGTTTGTATAGAAGTACTCGCCCAAGCTACCAAGATCCTCATTCCTTGGCGAGAGAGGCACTTCTGCCACCTGCAACTAGCTTCGATTATGGAACAGTGTCCCACACTGCATTTATTACCATGGTTTCTCCCTTTGAGTTGGAAGCCTTCCTTGCCCACTTGGTTCAGAATCATCCTCGAAGACTTGCTCCCTTTGAACTTATTCCTAGAAGTCTACCACTCATGAACATCCTGTAAAGTCATCTCATACCATAAAACCTTGACAAAGTTGGAAGGATCCACTGACTAGTCCTTCCACCTAAACCTGAAGGCTGACTTCCTCTATTCTACTCAACATTTGGAGCTCCCCGTTCCTTGTTCTATGTCACTGTCCTACTACTTGCCATTGCTCGAATAGGCTAGCCCCTTAGCCTATACAAGTTCCCTCTCTAACTCCAATGATGTGGCCATCGCTAGAGCCAGATCCCATGGATGTGATCGGTGTTTGTCCATCTTGGAAATCTACAACAAATCCCTTCTTCTCTATCATAGAGATCGAGAGCAAACTTCTCTCGAGTTCTGGCACCCATAGCACGTCCTTCATTTTCAACATGTCTCTTAACTCAAGTTGGAATAACATTGTCCCAACTCCCTTCACTTCATGTTTGGTATCAATACCAAACTCCACTTGTATCTCTGAGTCCCAATCCGTCAGACTGTCAAACAACTCCCATGTTCCTATCATATGATGTGTGGCTCCATTATCCAATGGCCATGCACCAGTTGGTATGGTGCTCGAGGAAAGGTAGGAAATAAGTGTGAATTCTGTTTAAAACTTCTTGGCAAACACTTTTGCTTGAGCTTTTTCTGACAGAACTACAACATACTGTGTACTTTTTCTGCCCTTCTTCCTCTTTGGACACTGCGATGCATAATGTCATGTCTTATGACAAGCAAAACACTTAATCTTAGTCAAGCCCTTTTTTGGCTATAAGGCTGACTCATCACTCTTGTTGCTCAAATCTTTTCCTTTGCTCTTCATTGCTTGACTGGTTAGAGCAAGATTCTCATCATTACTTGTCATTTCCCTTTCCAAGTGATCACTATAGGGGAAATGATTGATTTAAATAGATTAAAATGTGGCTATGAGAACGAGGTGAACTTTATTAAGTCACATTATTATGTACTTGCCCATGGTAGTAGTGCTGATGGAATACTTGCCCATGGTATTTGTGCCCATGGTATTGGTACCCATGGAATACTTACCCATGGTATTGGTACCCATGTTATTGGTATCCATGGAATACTTACCCATGGTATTGAGATGGCCAAAGATTATAAAAGGGAGCTCAAGATCATTCTCTAAGGAGGTGGATGGGTGATTTCCCTTATTTGATTTTGAGCCCTTCATCCTTCGTCTTCATGAAGAAGATCCAGGTTTTTTGTAATAGCCATCTATGAACATGACATAGTACTATGTCCCTTGTACTGTTGCCATTGACAACGACCCACACATATTCAAGTGAATGAGATCCAAGATCCCCATGGACCTACTCCCACTGCTTGGAAAAACAACGTTGTTATTCTTGCCAAGTGCACAACCTCTGGAGTCTGTACACGCCCTGTTGTTCAATGCTAAAATCTGTGAAAGCAGTGACATTCTTCCTCAAGATCGGCAACACACTGTGGTGCAAGTGTCCCATCCTCTTGTGCCATAGCTCACACAGGTTTTCACTGTCATGTACAATGCTCGAATAGGTTTTCTTGTCAATATGTATAAGTTTCTCTCCCTAACCCTGATGGCCATTGGTGTGCCTGGAATAGATTTCTTTGGACGAATGAGCACCTGTCCATTCCTAAACATCACTACATATCCTCTGTCCTTGATCACTGAGACTGAGAGCAAGTTCTTCTTTAGTCTTGGTACAAATAGCACATCCTTCGTTGCCAACGTCCCTCTTGACTCTAGTTGGAACTTAATGGTTCCAACACCCTTCACTACATACCTGGCATTGGGAGGAGTCTAAGGCTAGCAGGCAAGGAGATGGAGAGGAGAAATTTTGCTCAAGTGTCTCTAAATTTATCTCGTTTTTGGGTGATCCTCATGAAGTAGGTAAGGTTATCAGACCTTGACATTTGGATGGATCTGAGCTTGTTTCTCAAGATTATCTTCTTGTTCATGTTTTCACTCTGGTATAGGTCCACTAGAGCTTTGAACATCTCCTTGGCAATCCTTGATAGACTCCTCTGGTGGCTGTACCTGACTCCAATGCGGCTGGTTGCTGCGGGTGCCTTTTCTTCCACTGGCTGCGTTTTTTCAGATGGCAGGTGCTGGCCGTGGCAGTTGCTGCTGCGTTTTTTCGCTTTCACTTTGTTTTGTCTCTGTCATCCGTGATGCCTGTGTCTTGCAATCTGTGTGCGCAGCTTGATTTTTGCTGTCCTTGGCTGCCAGATTCCTTGTGCTATAGTGTAACATTGCCAGGCTGTTGGTTGTCCACCTTCTTATTTTCTTTTTTAATTATCTCCATCTTTGACTTGCATGCATAGTCTTCACTTGTATGACCTGATTTTTCTTGTACAACTCGGTGCTGTACGGTTCTGCCTCCTGCATGATTGGATTCAGCTGACCTTTTTTTGTTGTTGTTGCTGCCTCATATGGTTGCTAGATGAAAATGGCCCCAGCGACTCCTGTACAAATCTGGCTTCTGTGCAATTCTTGGAGATCGATCTTCAGAGACCAAGCTTTGATACCATTTTAAATTTCCTCAGCCCCAAAAACTTGGCCAATTACTGCCTAGCAGATTCCTTCCAGTAATATTTAATTATTATGCAGATCTACTGAATAAAAGACACAACTGAGATTTTACATAAACAATGGAAGAAAATTAATCAACAATCTCTTACACTTGCATACATGAGATTTTATCATTTTTGCCCTTCAAATCAGTTCTTTATTCATATAACTTCAGAACTTACAATGGCTCCCTAACTGGGAAAATGGCCCACTAAAGAAAATACAAATACAATAAGAAACCTGGAGTTACCCCAGCTGATCAAACGCCTCTGCAGATCTGTCCTTTGATCTTGCTGGCTGATCTGGATCTGTCTCCCTTGCTGCCCCTTGCACTCTTCCTTGAACCTTGCACACTTGAATGAAAGTCCTCCACTCAACCACTTAGATCACACTCTCACTATGTCTTGTGCTCAAGATGTGTCTTTCTCCCTTAGTCTAGCATTCCTTTTATAAGTTTGAGTTATTGACTGAATCCACAATCCTAATCTCCAAAGTGATTGACAGATGAGATTAGATCTCAGCATCACTTGAGATCAACGGTTGAGATTCATCTAATTCATTAATGCAAATAACCTTTGCATTTCATTAGATTAACTCACTTTATCTTATAAAAGTCAATTACCTTAATTTTTAAATTAATTGCTAAGGTTAAGGGTCAATTAGGCAACTTATACATGCCTAGATACTTAGGCCTGTGCGGAAGTACCTTCCTGAGCTATAAACATCAAAATTTTGTGGGCCTGCCCTTTTCCAGACATGTTTATGCCTCTACTTCTTGTTCCTTTGTCATTGGAACTCTATGGTTTTCTTGATTGCATCTCTGCAGCCTTCAGGCCAAGCTGGTATGCTAGTAACATACTGAATTCTCACCATGCTAAGCTCATTCTCAGTTGCATATCAGAGGCCATTAATGTATTTAGCAACAGCCTCATTACCTTCATCACTCTGTCCAGATCTAATGCACAGCCTATACAATTCACCTCCTTCAGCCTTAGGTTATGCAGATTCCTGAACTATTTTAAAGAATAGTCCACTCAACAGGAAATTAATTATCTTTTGACTTGGCAAATGTCCTCTTCCAAGTGCTGCTGTTCTCCCTGCCTTTTCCTTGCGTGCAAGCTGAACACTTTTAGGTTCTTCAATTTGCTCAAATTCTAAGAACTACTGCATTTCTCCAATCCAGTCAATTAATTTTGGGTTCAAGCTTCCTGAATAGGTAGGGGTCTCCATCTTTGGTCCACCTCTCATATTTGTCAATGCCCTTATATGTCTCTTTTCTGGAGGTTGCACGTCTTCAACTTCTTGTGGAGTTTCTTGTTCTCTCTCATCTTCATTCATGTCATGTATATCAGCAGCAGTTCTCTTTCTCTGGCCTGCTTCCATGGCATCCATCCCAGCAGACATGAGTGTCAACATCTATATAATCTCGTTCGCAACACCTCTTCACTGCCCTTGACCCCACGCTGGGGCCTGATATTTCTCCTTTCCTTTTTTGTACCATCCTGCTGTTCTCATGCAAAATTTTCACTTGGACCGTTCTACCCAGCGATTTGCAATTTCCTTCTGTGGAAATTTACCTTGGACTATTCTACCCAGTACCTTGCAGTTTCCTTCTGCTGGAAGTGCTTTCCTTACCCATCAGGATCCAACCCAGCATTTTTGCTTTGCCGGAATCGATCTCCACACTCACATGCAGGTATCACAATCTGCTCTAAATGGTGTAGCCCACAAAGTACATACAAGCTACATGCAGGACAAGAAATCAATTTTTCAGAGCACACAGCATACCAAGGAAGCACATACACAGTATGCAAATAAAAAAAATGCACAAGGAGGCAACCACAAGCTAACCAGTCTATTAGTTTAACTCCTAGTAACACGGATACCGCTCCCAACCATTGGAGAGCACGTACCCCACGCTCTCGCGCTCCTGGGAGCTTGGGAGCTTGTAGGAAACTTTCCAAAATTGCTGGGAGCTTGGGAGCTTGTAGGAAACTTTCCAAAATTGCTGGGAGCTTGGGAGCTTGTAGGAAACTTTCCAAAATTGCTGGGAGCTTCACTACAACAAATTTTGATGCTTCGGGTACATATTTTGAGCAGATTTTCACCTTTCAGATACCTATTTTGAGCAGAGAAGTGACCATTTATTTATTCTCTAAGTGGTACATGATAGGTGAAGGGGCTGGACTGCGTGGGATCTGTAAAGCGATAGACATGTGGAGATGTAGTGAAGGTTTCAACAAAATATAGACAGTTGCCAGTCGTTCATTCACAGCTTCTGTTGAAAATCTTGAAATTCAACAATTGCAAATAAGTCTACTTTTTTGAAGTCAATCTTGAAGCTTTAATGATAAGATTCAACAAATTACAATGATGGTCAGAACGAGAAATAGTAGCGTGTTAGTAAGTTTCATTTTATAAATTTCCAAACTTGAATATAATATAGTGTTGCATGAAATCACATAATAATCAAGTAATAATATCCTTTTTTTTTTCGGTTTAGGAGTTCCGCATGTTTCTTTGCTGGCAAGGAATTTCATTGGCAAGTTGTTGATGGATTAATATTTTGATTTTTTCTGGCAGTGTTTCAAAGTTCAATCTTTTACATATTTCATTGCAAGATGGAATCTGTAGGATGGAATTTAATTGGCAAGTTTTGGATGGAAATAAATAAATTATTTTATTTTCACTTCTAATATATATTAAATTTTAATATATTATATTATTTCCGCTCCCAACTTGACGTTCCCTGTGAATTTGGGCAAAGCTTCTAGCCATACCAGATACTTGTTCCCCGTACCCCAAGTACCCGCGTACCGGAAACTCGTGCAACATAGGGTTAACTTCAAAGGATTACATACATGCATCTATTATGTACAGGTCTCTAACTTCAAGGGGTATGCCTTGTTGAGCTGAGAGGCTCATTCGACAGCCTAGTATGAGAGCGATGTGTAAGTTTGTCCGTCTATCCGTTCCCCTTTAAAAGAAAAATAAAAGTTAAAAATTATGTTCTAAATAGAAAAATAATGTCGGTTATAATAAAAAAATGAATATGTTGTAAAGTAATTATAAGTAAAAAAATGTGAGTAAGATGTTTAAATCTTATAATTTGGTTATTGATAAAATATTTTAATACAAATTAATATTGATATTTACTTAAAAATATGTTATTAATAAAAAACCATTTTAATTTGGGCCATAAAATGTCTCGATGTACATGTTATGTAAAATATTTTAATTTCAATTGCGTATACATTATATATCATATATATCATGAAAAAATTAAGTTTTTATGGTTAAAATGTTTATTTGGTCATATATATACTCTATTTAGCATTTAAAAATATAATTTAAACAATTAAAAATAACAAATTGTATTTTACACTCTAAAGAAGTTTGCGCGTATGAAGAAATTTGATCTCTCTCAGCTCATGTTAGATCTGTACTTAAGATGGATCTATGCTGGTATAAATCCAGCTAGGCTACAATGAGTTTTAACAGGAATAATCAATTCCTTACAAAATCTGGGTTCTTCTTTGAATGGGCTGGTACTAAGCTCTCCCTCTGTTTTTCCAGGATTGATAATGATAATCCCCTCACCTCCCTAGCCCCCTCTTAAAAATCAATGCCTATTCCTGAATTCTCCCCACATTAGATTATCTATAGCGACTTCCAACCAATGCTAGCCCTTCCACTCAAATGCTGCTAAGTCACCATTCCAGCCATCAGCAAACTTGGTTTTAAGACAAGAAAAAGTGGGCCCACTTCTTTGGACCTTCCTCAAAGCTCCCTCAGAGTAATATGTGTCGACAATTTGGAAGGGACACCGGATGACTCTTAGGAATTTTGGGGCCTTTTGTTTCCTTCCCACCTGAAGGATGGTAAGGATGGATGGGTGAGATCCACTCCCTCTCTCTCCTGTACTCTCTTCTACCACAAAAAGAAACAGGTTTGGGTAGGTTTGAGGGGTTCGACAAGCTTGCAGGATGATATTGCTGCATCAGCTCCAATGGAATTTATAGGAGGCAGAACTGGAATTTGACACGCTATTTTTTCACTCCTTGGCAGGAACTAGAAGAATTATTTTCCAATTAGTGTTTGTTTTCACTAAGAAATTTCAGCAGCTTTCAAAGAGTTTCAAGGTACTTGAAGAGGCTTTACATTATGTCATTGTAACTTAGAAGCGGTGGAACTAAAGTTTTCAGTTTTTAACCTGTCAATGATAAACTATGCTATCAAGATTAGAGTTGCCCAAGCTACAACCTTCACCATTTATATTATTTTTAGGCAGATAAATAATACTCTTAGATGCTTTTTTTTGAATATCCTCAGAAATAATTTTATCATGAGAAATATATGTGAAATTATATATTTTACCCCAGAAATTATTTATGAGTATGAAACATAAGAAAAAGGTTATTGCAAAATACAAGGATGCAAAGCATGGAATTTCTTGAGGTTGCTGGAGAGTTGATAAATATTAAATATTGAGCTATAATACTTCGTTTGTGCCATTATATTGTTTCAAAACATAGTAGGATACCGGTGATGATATGCAGATTGGTAGCCTAATATATTCATGTTTTTCTTTTACTAATTCTATGCATGCCAATATGTGTTCACTGTTATTAAAGCTTGTGCATTTTATTGAGGAAAATATAAGAGATAATTTTTCCTTCTTTGTTGCTGTTTGCACATTATATAATTAAATTATATTCTAATTGAAATTGTGGCGTGCTGTTTGTTTTGTTTTTCCTTTTTAGGAAAATAACAATTCATGACTGCCTTCTAAGTTCTTAGTATACCATATTTTTACTAATTTTCCATCTTTTTTTTTTTTTTTTTCTCTTAGACAACCATGTCAGCACCTATTTTGGTTCAATTTGACTGATGCAGTGATACCATATATTTGCATCTGTGTAGGACCTGTTTTGAGCTCAGGAATGTGTACGGAAGTCTTTCAGTTTGATGCATCTCTAAACTCTCCCTCAACAACCACAAATTCCAAGCTTGTGACAAGTGTTGCTTCAAGGATTGCAAATAATTCAAGTGGGCAGTCCGGTAATAATTCTTCAGGATCAAAGATAAATGAAGCTCGTAGATCAGGTCCAGTGTATAAGTCAAAGAATAGAAGAGTTTCATATGCAGTTCCCTTACCCCCTGCTAGGCCCCCACTTAAGGATATAAATGAAAGGAACTTCACGGATCATGCTGAAATTATTCATGAAGAGAGACGATACAGAGGGAACAATACAGCACCATCGTCAATGGTTGTCTCCATTTTGGTAGATCCAAGGGAGACTAATGATGATGGGCTGCTGTCATCTGGAAGTCTGTCTAGGATTTTTGTTGTGGTTCTTGTTGACAGTGTGAAATATGTAACTTACTCTTGTGTACTTCCCTCAAAGGGCTCTGGACCTCATTTAGTGACGAGATGAGGAACACCTTAGAAGAAGTTTGAGTTCAGGTAAGAACATAAAATGTTATAAATTTCTGTTTTATTTCCAATCAGAAAACAGACCAAAGAAAGTCTACGGTGAGTACAGCCTATATATCTGCATTACTGGTTTTTCTTTCATTTATTTTTTAGGTATGCCATGTTCAATGATAATAAATTAATAATTATAGCTTTTCTATGCAGAAGACACCTTCAATGTCCATCCTAATGATGTCCAATTTGTGTTTAGATGCAAGATAATGCTCTTATTGGCAGGATAAGTTGTTGGGCTTTCCCTGACCATTTGCAAAATCATTACCATTAGATGTTTAGAAATCCCCTTAAGTGTAGGCAATTTGTCATCAAGCAATTCTACAAGAGCAAGGATTAGTTTTACATGGACTAGAAGAAATTAAGCAGAGAATCCAAAGTAATTGTTTCTGATGTTATCAGAGAGTAACTAGACGTGGCAGAAGTCTTTCTCAATGTGCTATGTAGGAAATTCAGGATCAAACCAATCAAAATTGGTATTTAATATTTCTTAGTATTGTCTGGCATTTGGCTTCTCGTTGGTATTTCAATTTCTCATCATAAGTTAACCCTTATTCTTCCATATAGGAGATGTGTTTTCCACTAGAAAACCATTGCTTTCCCTTGTTTACGGATACTTCTATTGAAATAGCTGAGTCACTAATCATTTATTTTGCTAACTTAAAGCTTGTCAGAGTCTTTATTTTCTTGCTTTTTTGTCCTGGAACAATGTAATCAGCGTCTCATAATTCCCTTACTTTCCTGGCACATCAGATAAGCTCAGAATTTACCTGCTAAAAACAGTTTAAATGGTTTCTAGTTTAATCTAGTTGAGGATTAAATTTTGTGGTATTCAACTTTGGGAGAAGCTGCTGTGGATTTGAAAGTCTACTTTGGATTCTTCTGAGCAATTGAATTCATTGGTCATATGTGCCTATGGTCATTGGTCGAAAATGCTTTTCCATGTAAAGTGGAATGCATTGTCCTGGACTGACTTTAAAAGTTTGAAGCATTGGTTGCTACTGTTTCCTTAATCTGGATAGAAGGGCCTAGTATTGTTTGTTCTTTTGAAAATACTCTAGAATGAAAAGATAGAAGGAAAAGCTATGCCCAATTCCTTGTGATGAGGACAACCTCCTGTGGAGAAAACTATACATAAATTACATCACAGTTAAAGTGAGAAAACACTTGTCCCCAAGTGAAAAACCTACAAAACTTATTACTCTGTAACCTGCATATGACATACAATAGAAAATTGCTTCTGATGAGATAGCTTGATCAATCTAGTGTGTCAGCCATGGCTAGGGTATTTAAAACGGATATGTTGTATTCTTCTATGACTAATTGCAGAAATTTCCAATACTGGTTGAAGAATTAGAGATGGTGATTGGTTTCCTATCTGAAGCTATGCATGATTATTTTGTTTGAGGATATAATATTGCCTGGTGGTGCAACAATTGAGATGAACGTCACCTTTCACATATAATTCCTTGTAAAGACAAAAACACTGGTATTTTTTTCATATGGTCTATTGATGTTAGAAAGTTAATGTGCTTCTCTGGTTCATCATCTCAAGAACCAATGCTACTGTCTTTAATTTTGTAATATCATGATATCGTTCGAAGCTTCCAATGCGATACCTTTCAGCTGTTCTTTAGTAAAGTCTGCATATGGGCTATATTAACTGAAGTGTTATTACAAACGTTTCGCCAGTTTCACATTCTTATAATATTAGAACTATCACTTCATGCAGGTATGTGGCTCCACCAAACCGTTAATGGTTGTTTTGCTGAGAACTCTGAAGGGATCAACTTTCTGTTTTGTATATGTTAATTTGAATCTAGTTAGTGTATTTTGGAAAAATTCGACCAGAAAATATGCCCAGAAAAGCTCCAGAATATATAACTGGCAGACTACGACTTTAGATATAAGTTGCTGTTTATAACCTTCTAATTTGATTAATAAACAGTGAGCTTCTAAAAAACTGGCTGAGAGTACATATATAAATTCATTTTGTATTTTTTCTAAGAAAAGCATTGTAATCTCTTGATAAGTTGCTGTTTATAAACTTCTACTTTGATTAATTAACAGTCAGATTTTAGAAAACTGGCTGAGTATGTATATAAATTCATTTTGTATTTTTTTCTCACAAAATAATTGTAATCTCTTTGTTTCAAGTAGAAATGTATGGTGACATTAGATTTAACACGCGTCCAAGGACACTGAAGCAAAAAGAGAGCTGTGAGCAGTTCACTCGACATAAACTCTATGGAGAAAACATCCCAATAGGTCTAAAACTGTATTTAAGCTAAAACATTCATGAAAGTAACAGTACCAAAGATGGCCTTGAACACGTTTATTAAAATCCAATCGTTCACTTCCTCATCAAACTAGTATAAAACTTTATAGACAGATAGCTGCCTACAAAGCAGGATGTCAAGGACTGCATTCTGTGTGTCATTGATCTTAATTTTGGCTACTTGAGCTCTCACGACCTGCTTAGACATACCATTAGTGGAGGCATTTAGCTCTCTGAATGTGTGTGAAAGTAAAAGAATCAAATCTGGGCGGCTCTTCCTCACGGATTAGATCTTCTAGACTCAGATTGGGATTTCTCATTCGACCATTGATCCAATTGACAACAAGAATCCCTAAAAGTTTGAAGTTTTGAGATACCCCTTTCCACTGTTTTCCTGACCAGAATGAGGAGTCTTTGACCTTGGTTACGTTGATTCCCCCATATTACCCCAACCAACAAGTGCAAGAACAGAATTGATTCTCTGAAATGTATCGAACTCCTCTAGCACGGCACTTGCTTGTATTACCATTAGAAGCACCATAAAAAAAATACCTTGGATGGCTCTTATATATATGCAAAGCCCCAACCTGCCTCAAGACCCTGACATTGATTTCTTTCTTTAGTCCATATCTTTGTTCTCCATGGTGACCAGCATTAATGGGTGAATTTCATGCTCTGCTAAATTTTCGTCCTTCCTCCAGGCCTTGATAGCTTCCTTGAGATTATTGTCAGCCCACACCCACCCTACATGTTATGGCTGATGTAATAATCCACAGTTATAAAGAAAAATGATATCGAACAAACATATGACACTTAAAACATTCTATTTAAGTTCCTTGTTGGAGTGTGCCATCATCATCCATACACAAAAAATGTTGTTTTAAGTGGTGCCTTGGTTTTCTATACTTTATACCACCACCGCTAGATGATTGGGGCTTGTCAAGTGGAGAATGTCACTTCATACCCTAATCTTGTTGTGAAATAACCCATAGTAGGGTTTTGGGACCATACCAATTAGCCCTCCTCTTTAAGGATGATAAAGTTTGATGACAAATTGTGTACAAATGTATCCCACTTAGCATCATGGTGTAATGTCCCAAGGGGATTTTGATCCTTAGGGCTTTATTTTTCACTAGGGTTTATAATAAATCAACAATAGAACATATTCATATAACAATCAATATCCTCTCATGAAATGCACCAATAATATAGAAGAATTTTCCATCTACATGATCAACCACAACATATTAGGGCTAAATGATAATTTCCTCCAATCAATGTTCCACCATTATAATTGACCTTAACAATTACCACAATATTCTTTCAGTTCTAAGTAGAGATATCACAATAGTAAACCATACAAAATATCAATCTGCCACCAGATATTTTGAGCATCCAAAGTGGTTGTTTATTAGTTAAAATATCCATAACTTCTAATTTACTAATAATATTGTCCATATTACCCTTAGACAATTCAACAATTTCTACCATTAACCCTTATTCAATTATGTGATTATTATACTAAGCAATAACTCACTTTTATTTATTGCTTCATCTGCCTTGCATACAACAGGGCTATTGTCAAGGAGGGTTTGTGACAATTGTTAAGCTTGCTGTCATGAATCACTGCCTGGAACCAACTTGCCGCCCTCTTCATTGACTTCGTTGTCCTAATTAGGCTACATAAATCACATAAATGCCCCTTGGATCTTGACGTTAACTTGCTGCTGCAACTCTGTGGTTACGACCAGTTGTAGCCCTGTCATTGCGTCCCTGCAACTCTATTGTGTTGTCCTTAAGAGAACCTCATCCTGTCCTCAAACGTGCTGCAGACTGAATCCTTCAGCTGACCAAAAAATGGTGCCATATCAGTATACTATTCTGGATAAATGATATCAAATAATGGATGAGAGATGACTAACTAGGGTGGAATCTTTCACCATTGAAATCAGTAGAGACTAGCCAGGGTGGGATCACCTCCACCAAAACTAGATAAGGAGAAGGGGTCACCTCCACCAAAATTGCTTGCCCTCAAGCAATTGTAGATTGGGTGTTGCAAAATTTATTCTTCTCATGTTGTGTCTTCTTTAGGTAGGTTTTTCCATTTGATAAGATATTATGAGGTCATTCTGCCTCTAATAGAGTCTTTTTTCTTGAATTGCCATAATTTCTTATGCAATTAATTCTAGTTCTCCTTTGTCTAAAGGCGGTAACTCGATGGAAGTAGTGACCTGTCGTGCAATGACCTTTTTGAGACATGCATTAGGGGAATTCTGAGGTAAAAAATGGGCCTCAAAACAAAAAATGATTTATTCAAGATGATGATGTCATCCTCGGGGGAAAATATTTTGGAGGGAAAAGAATAAAACTTTTTTATTTTTATTTTTGTCAAGCCAAGAGGTAACTCTGCAAAACTGAATATGAATTAGATGGAGGTTGTGTATGTACTTATACATGGAGGTGAGACTATTGAGATTCATTTCCCAATGTCTCTTGGCCTTCCTTATTTAATATTTTACAACAATATACAATCTCACCCAATCCTTTAATCCAGGATTAAGTGTCAACATTCCCCCCTTTAATCTGAAGGTATGTTGGTGAGTCCAAGCATCGTTCTGAATTTTTCAAACTTTTATCTTCCAAGTGCTTTGGTGAAGATGTCTGCAGTCCGCTCATTTGTGGAACAATGACGTAGATGGATAGTTTTGGCCTCAACATGATGTCGAATCAGATGGTATTTTGTCTTGATGTGCTTTGTTCGATCATGGAACTTTGGGTTCTTGGCCGACTTTATTACAGAAGTGTTGTCGATCATGAGTGGAGTTGAATGCATTTGTTTCATCTGCGAATCTTCTAGGATTTTCCTAAGCCACACAATTTCCTTTGTTGCTTCAATTGCTGCCACATATTCTGCCTCAGTTGTGGAATTTGTTGGAACTGACTGTTTGCGTAATCTCCACGTGACAACTCCTGATCCAAAACTCGTGGTATACCCTGAAGTAGATACCCCAGTTTCTTTGTCCCCATCAAAGTCTGAATTAGAGTATCCGATCAAGCTGAAGTCACCTACCTGTGTATATTTGAGTCCAAAGTCTTGAGTCCCCTTCAAGTACTTAAGAATTTTTTTTGTAACAGACCAATGTTCTTTACAAGGTTTTTGCATAAACCTGGAGAGGATTCCAACAACAAATGAGATCGCTGGTCCGGTTGTAGTCAGGTAGATAAGACTTCCTACAAGCTGTTTATACTTCGTTGCATCCTCGAATTCCTTCTCTTCAATGGATGTGAGCTTCAAGTTTTGTTCCATTGGAGTGGTTAAGGGATTTCATTCATCCATACCAAACTTGTTCAAGAGATCTCCTATGTACTTCTTTTGAGAAAGGAATATAAATTTAGGATGTTGAGTTACTTCAATACCCAGATAGTAGTGAACATAGCACAAATCAATGATTTCAAAACCTTTCTTCATTTCTTTCTTTATGGATGCAATATAACTCTCATTGTTCCCTGTCATCAAAAGATCATCTACATATACCACAAGATATACAACTGTTTTTCCAACTTTCTTAACAAACAAAGTTGCATCATCAAGATCAAAATGTTTGAAGTTAAGTTTCAAAAGATGCCTAGTCAGTTAATTTCTCATACTAGGTTCACTGTGCTTGCTTGAGGCCATACAAGGATTTTATAAGCTTGCATACTTTGTGTTCTTGGCCCTTCACAACAAATCCTTTTGGCTGGGACATAAAAACTTTCTCCTTTAGATCTCCATTCAAAAAGGCGGTTTTTACATCCATCTGATGGACTTTCCATCCCTTCTGAGCTGCTAGGGCAAAGAGTGTTCAGATGGTGGCTCATTTCGCTGTGGGGGCAAAAGTTTCTTCATAATCGACCCCTTCTTTCTGTGCAAAACCTTTTGCCACAAGCTTGGCTTTGTGCTTGTCAAGTGAGCCATCTGCTTTGTACTTGTTCTTGTAGACCCACTTGCAGCCAATTGGTTTGGTTCCCAAAGGAGGACCAACCAGCTTCCAAGTGCCATTATTTATCAAGGCATCATATTCCTTTTGCATTGCTTCATTCCATTCAACATGAGAAGCGACTTCTTTAAGGAAGTTGGTTAATGATCTGTAGACAAATTCAGTTCACAATTGTAAGCAATATCCATATCAATAGGTGAATTAGAATTATCTATGTCACCTCCATTTTGTTTAGTGGAACTTCTTGTTTCTGTTTTTCCAACTTCATCGGGACGAACACTTTCTAGTGTCTTTGTCAGCAATTTTGGGGGGCCTTTCTGAGATGGCCCAGGCTGCTCATTTCACTGAGTTGGAATTGAATCAAGATTCAATCTCCCAATTCTATCAATCACATCGTTCAAGGTGTCATCCGTGGTTGGTTCTTCATGTGGGGGAGAGAGTGCTTCGGAAGATGATTCCACAGATTGATTCAGTATAGGAATCCCCCCTTCAAGATGTGGAATTTGATTATCAAATTTTTGAAAAACTTTGCATGTGTGAATCTATTCAAGCGATCGAGTTTCCGATCAACAACATTGTCAGTCTTGGAAGATTCAAGGAATATGACATCTCTTGTTACCACAAACTTCTTATTGACTTTCATCATAGAGACGATATCTTTTGGAGGTATTGAAATGCCCTAAGAAGATACATTTTCGACTTCTAATACCAAGTTTATTCTTTGGTACCTTAGGTATCAAAGCATAACTGGTGGAACCAAAGACCCTCAAATGTTTTATTGAAGGAATGTGGCCATGCCACATTTCATAAGGAGTTTTGTTTCTGATTGAATTTGAAGGACACCTATTCTTTATGTATACATCACATAAAACTGCATCAGCCCAAAACATCAACTTTACATTCTTAAAAAACATAATTGAGTGAACCATATTTAAAATTGCCCCGTTCATTCTTTCAACTACACTGTTCTGTTGGGGATTATAGGGCACAATTGTTTGATGTTTGATCCCATGTTGACGAAGATAGTTTTCAAATTCGTTTGAAGTGTATTTTTTTCCATTATCAATGCACAAAGAGCCAATATGAATTTGTGCATCATTTTCAATCCATGCATTGAAATTCTTGAATGTTTGAAAAGCATTAGATTTGTTCTTCAATAAGTAAACCCAACACATTTTGCTGTAATCATCAATAAATGTCATATATTTATTTCCATTTGCAAAAGCAAAAGGCATGGGGCCACATAACTCTGAATGAATAAGCTCAAGTTTTCTATGTGCTCTGGAATGTGAATCATGAAATGGATGTTTGCTATGTTTTCCTAGAATACAAGCATCACATTGCTTAAGTTTCCTAGGAATTGTAGGCAATCCAGTAACACCATTTTTCTTCAACAATCGAAGACTGTAATAGTTTAAGTTTCCAAATCTAGCATGCCATAAAAGACTTGATGGGAATGTACTTTCATCATGATGTGAACTGAATGCAAAGTTTTGTGCATGAGCAGAGGAACCTTCATTAGGGAAATTTTGAGGTCTAAAATAGGTGTCCTAAGAAAAATGTACAACCAAAATAAACTTTATAAGAACCAATAGGATTCAAGATGATGATGTCAACCATGGGGGATGATTCACCATTTTTTAAGTGAAATGGTAAAAATAATAAAATAATAAAATAATAAAACTATTTTTTCAACTCGTATTTTCAACTTGTCTTCCAAAGTTTTTACTCAAATTTTGAGCGGGAGTACTCATTGGATGCAAAATTTAATTTATCATCGAAGGAGTATCGATGTTGTATACTTTTGGACCCTGCTACACGAAAAATGAGAAATACATGAAAAACATGATTGTGAGAAAAACATGAAAAACATGATTGCAATCACGTTTTTCATGTATTTTTAATTTTTCGTGTAGTAGGATCCATCGAAAGTATGCAACATGGGTACTCCTTGGATGAAGAATTAAATTTTGCATCCAATGAGTGCTCCCGCTCGAATTTTGAGTAAAATTTTTGGGAGATAAGTTGAAAATACGAGTTGAAAAAAGTAGTTTTTTCTTTTTTCCCTCTGAAATTTGATTATGTAATCAAATCTTGTTTTATTATTTCCACTATTATTTTATAATTTCCTTAGGAGGCCCATTTTAGACCTCAAAATTCTCTCAATGGCAGCTTTAGGAGTCTTCCTTCTTCTATTCCCTCTATGACAAGTGAGCAATCTGATGCTTTTCTGACCTTAACATTGCCATCAAACATGTGAATAGAGTATCTTTGTTGGCGAATGTGGACCAAGGACAACAAGTTTCTCCTCAACTCAAGGAGGTATAGAACCTCATGTAGAAGATGATCTGGAAGACCAGACAACTTAAGCCTGATTGTGCCAAGCCCTGATGGCTTGAGTTTGGATTTATCTGCGAAGTATACTGCTCCATCAACTTTGTCAGTTAATTATTAAAAAAAATCTTTTCTAAAAGTCATGTGACATGTTGCTCCTGAATCTAGCAATCAATCATTTCTCCAAGAAGTAAATGAAATATCAAACAAGTCTTCAGTTACTCCATTGTTACAATGTGCTTCAACATAATGAGCAGATTCATGTGCTTTACCTTTGTCTTTGTCATGAATTTTATCTTTTTCTTGATTTCTTTGCTGCTTAATTTTATCCTAAGACAACTTACATGTAGATGCATCATGCCAATTTTTATTGCAACGTATGTAATGAAGATCATATTTTTTAGTTTGAGTTTGCCTGCCCTCCCTTCCTCTGAAATTTCTTCTTCCTCTTCCTCTTCAGCCACCTCTTCCTATGGAAGAATCTTGAGCATGACTCTTCTCTCTATGTGCGAAACATACGGCCTCTTCAGAGGATAGAGGCGTTGTCATCTTTCCAAAAGCCTTTTCTCTTTCTGCAAATTTTTTCTCAAGGGAATCAAAGGTGATTTTCATGAGGTTTCCACTTGCTTGTAATGACTCAATGTAATGTGAGTAAGTGGGATACAATGCCTTAACATAAGCTATGAGAGGTATGTCAACTTCTACACCAGTATTCTGAATGTCATGCATGCTAAATCTTACATCTGAAGCTAAAGCAAGAGGGTCATCATTTTTCAATTCAAGGCTGAACGACTTAATCATTAATTGAACAATTTCAAGTTCTGAATGTGAGTCATAGAGTTCTTTTAATTGGCTCAAGCCTTCATAAGCATTTGAAAACGATGTAATATGGCAACTCACCTTTTCATTTACAAAGGCTGCAATTAAGGCATAGGCCTTGCGATTCTTGTTTTCCCAGATGGCGATCTCCTTATCTGTTGTGGGCTTTGCTAGTGGATGGTCTCCTTCTCCTTCACAAATTCCTCTCCACAGCTCATTAAAAATGAGAGTGTGCTTGATTTTCCGAGACCAGTCATGATAGTTTTCCTTGCTGGAGAGAAAAACTCCCACAATAGATATAAGAGAATGCATTCTTTTGAAAAAAAAAATCACTTTGCTGCCATGATAAAAAATACTTGACTCTGGTTTAAATTCTGCACTTCAATTTTTTTTTTCTTTGTAAAAAAAAATTGGGAGAAAAGAAACAGAGGTATTATTTGAGGGAGGGTTTATTTGGGGGAGATATTAGCTAGGGGAGGGTGGAAGTGGGGAAGGTATTAGCTGGGGGAGGGTTGAAGTGGGAGAGGTATTTACTTGGGGGAGGGAGGCCGAGTTGTAAAGCAACGACAGGGAGGGAGTACAGGTCGACGATGGGAGGAGGCCGACAATGGGAAGGTTGTAGGGGAGGGGGAGTAGGAGTAGAGGGAGTCGCGGGGAGGGGAGTTTGCGGGGAGGAGGAGGGAGGTAGGGAGCCGTGGGGAAGGGCAAGGGGAGGAGTGAGGGGCAAGGGGAGGTAGGGAGCAGACAGGCCAAGGAGGTAGGGAGTAATGGGAGCCGACGACGGTCTACATGGAGTGTGAGGAAGGAGTCGAGTAGGAGGCTTCAACGGAGATGAGCCGGAGTGTGAGCGGAAGCCGAGCAGGAGGCTGTGCAGGTGAGGGAGCGCACAATACAAATTGATATATGCTGTGGAGAGTAGAATTTGGACAATTCACTGTAATAAAAAAAATGATATATGTTGTGGAGAGAAGAATTTGCAGAATTTGCAGAATTTGATGAGGAGTAATGGGAAGCTTACTGTAGGACAAAGAAGACAGAGAAGGGGCAGTTCTGCCAGGCGCTGGCAGAGAGGCAGAGAGGCAGGTCTTCCAGGAGGGAGTTACAAGGGCAGGGATGCCAGCAATATAGCTGGCTCTGATACCATGTCAGGCCAAGAGGTAACTCCGCGAAACTGAATATGAATTAGATGGAGGGTGTGTATGTATTTATACATGGAGGTGAGACTATTGCGATTCATTTCCAAATGTCTCTTGGCCTTCCTTATTTACTATTTTACAATAATATACAATCTCATCCAATCCCTTAGGATTAGGTGTCAACAATTTTTTATTTTTTATTTATTTTTAATCCAATTGTATTTCCGACTTATCTCTTTATAAATTTACTCAAATGTCGAGTGTATACAATAGTTGAATGCAAAAATTAATTCCAAATCCAACAAGTACCCACTCTGAATATTTTTGAGTAGACCCACATCTAAAAAAAATGAAAAAAAAACATGGAAAAAGGGTGTCGAACACGTTTTTTCATGTATTTTCATTTTTTTTCGATGTGGGTATTCATTAGATATAAAATTAAATTCCGTATTCAACGTGTGTCTACACTTGAAATTTGAGTAAACATGTAAGGAGATAAGCAAAAAATATAATAAAAAAATTAGTTTATATATATATATATATATATATATATATTTTTTTTTTAAATTTAAAACTATTATTTTATTATTTTCCTTAGGAGGCTCATTTTAGACTTCAAAATTCTGCTAATGAGAAATGGAAACGTGAATTTTGCTTTCTTTTGGCAGCTTTAACTTATAGGCTACCTCACTAATCCGTTGGAGCACTTTGTAGGGTCCACACAATCTTGGCATCAATTTTTCTATATCACTTGTTTGAGTGTAGATTGTCTATAGGGTTGCAATCTCAAGAAAATGATGTCCCTTGCCTCAAAATTGGGTTTCGTATAGTGTTGGTTCGCATACTCTTTTGCTGGTTTTAGGTGGCCTGCAGGTTCTCCTTGAGTACCTTGAGGATGCCTTGGCTTTCTTGTATCAAATCTTTAGCTTTGGGAGCCTTGTTATCTCTGAAGGTCAAATCGATAAAAGATGGGGCGATTGTAGCTATACAATGCTTTGAATGGGGTCATTCCAATAGACAAATGATAAGTGGCATTATAACCGTATGTTCCTCGAGGTGCAACCATTTGATCCATGACTTTTGCTAATCTGTTACATAGTTATGTAAGTATCCCTCAATCCTTTTATTCACGTCTATGTCTGACCATCTGTCTGAAGGTAGTAGCTAGTGCTAGAGGTCAATTATGTTCCCCTAGCTTGAAGATTTCGTGCCAAAATGTGCTCATAAATTTGCTATCTCAATCACTAACTATATTTTTAGGTAGTCTGTGGAGTCTGAAAACCTCTTTGAAGAACAATTTTGCTACCCGTCTTGCGGTATAATTAGCCAGAATTGTGAAGAAATGCGCATATTTCGTGGACCCGTCAACCACTATATAGATGCAATCCTTGCCTTTTACTTTGGGTAGTCCCTTAACAAAATCCATTGAGATGCTTTCCCTCTTTTGTTCTAGAATTGGCAAGGGATGGAGAAGACCTTGTTGGACCTTTATTTTGACATGGTTTCATCAGCCTGTTTGCTATATGATTACCTATCTCTATATCCAATACCTACCATTATCATCCTCAATACACATATTTATGGACTAATGCACCAAGTCAACAACCATAAGCATGTTAAGGTAAACTGTTAATTAATTTGTATATTTACTTTGTTTTCAATGCTTTAAGAAGGTTCAAATGAGATTTTTCTAATGGTGGTGAATGTTGAGAAACAATTTTTGTGCCAAATGAAGTGTCCCTACTCACACAGGTCAGTTCCTGCCAACAAAGTACAAATATAGATCCTATGTTACAATTTTTCATATTTCCAACTATCTTGGTGCAATTGGGCACATGAGTTTTGTAGATTGGAGACTTGAAATGGTTTCATGTTACTCCATTCACGCTCAGATCATTAAGAAGAAGTGTGGAGTCTTGGTCAACGATTTGGTCAAATCTCTCTTTATATACAAGTAGTTGGACAACTCAACTATAGATTGAGATTTTCAATCTCATTCATATAAATGAGATTGAATAAGAATGATTTAAAATCTATCTATAACTTGTTATTAACCAACATGATCCTTAGGATATGATCAAGATTGTAATACATCAATGAACTTGGTTATTCTTGTAATTATGTGTCCAAGGGTTGAGATATGTTGAATCTTGTAGACAAAGGATATGTTCATGTTAACTTTATATATATTTGTATAGAGAATTGGAATGCAAAAATAGAATATAGAGAGTAGATCGAAGATAGAAAATAGATAGAGAGTAGAGCAGATATCATATGGCACATAGCAGATAAATATGCAATACTTTCCTTTGAATACAATATAATACTATAGATTGGAGACCTGAAATGGTTTCATGTTACTCCATTTGCGCCTAGATCATTAAGAAGAAGTGTGGAGCCTTGGTCAATGATTTGGTCAATTCTCTCTTTATATACATCAATGAACTTCATAATTCTTGTAGTTATGTTTCCAAGGGATGAGATATGTTGAATCTTGTAGACAAAGGATATGTTAATGTCGACTTTATATATATTTGTATGGAGAATTGGAATGCAACAATAGAATATAGAGAGTAGATCAAAGATAGAAAATAGATAGAGAGTAGAGGATATAACATATGGCACATAGAAGATAAATATGCAATACTTTCCATTGACTACAATATAATACTGTTGGGTTTTCAATGAAAGTCTTTTATTATTTATCTAGAGCAGTGATAAGAGTTTATTACTGAGTAATTCATAATAGTATGCTTTCAAGGAATGCAATACCCCCTTCTCAGGAACAAGTCCTACATTTGTAGATAGTAGACTTGTAAAGTTTTTCATCTAATCTATAACTAGATTATTTCATGTTTATGCATTTTCCTTCTCAACAAGTTTTATTTCCAAAATAGTTAGTGATGATTGAAAGACTCATTAAGGCAATATGCATAACCATCTTTCTAGTGCATGTGCCGGTATATGGTACCAGATCATTTAGTGAGCATCATTCATTGGGTTTTATGATTTATTACATAAGTGTGGTTTTCAGTTACTTTCAATTGTTATGCTTTCAAGATAGCCCAAGCTTTAGTCTTGCACATATTGTGCCTATGCCTTATAAGCTTACGAGCCCCAAGTCGATGATTAAATGTTTAGGGTTTATACATATAAATAACCCAAAATTTTGGCACCATTTCCAGGGAATGTGCTAAAGAGATTATAGCTTAGGTAGGTAGGTCTCCTTTAAATTACACAACTTGGGGGGGGGAAGGGGGAGAAACGATAATACACAAAGACGCCTTACTTCAGAATTTCTATAGGGTTTCTAGCCCAACACATCTTCTTTAGTGGGTTTCACCAAAGCCTTGCTGTTCATTTCATGCAAAATTTCTTGTTAGTTTAGTGTGTTTTTTTGGAGTGCTGCATGGAAAGGGAAACATTTCTCATGTCAACAAAGAACTTGGTGACAACAGGGCCTTAGTGACATGAGTTGCCTGAATACATGCTTTGCTTCAGAATTTGTTTTGTGTGATGTGAAAGATTTCATTTTTTTTCTTAGAATTTTGTTTTAGTTTTGTAAATATCCCATATACTATTCCATGTGCGAGACAAGGATTAGAAAAATTAGTGGCAAGACTTTATGGAGGCTCGAGATAAGTTGGAGGGAGGATGTTGATCAAATCATAATCTCTCAAATCTTGGCAATAGCTAGAAACATTTCTGCAATTCAAGAAGAACAAATCTTGATAGCCTTCATGAATATACTTGTCTTCCAGGAAGTTATCACCTGAGCAAAAATTCCATGGCCAACACAAAGAAAAAGGTCTGGAAGAGACCAAGAAGCCAACGAAGACATTTGATAAAGAAATTGAGGGACTTCCACCGTGTACATCATTAGATCTTGTCTCTTGTCAAGGGACCAACCATTAAGTGAATATGGAATATGAAATCAAGCCAAAGAAACAGCTTATCATTCAACAATTCTTGGTGCCACATCAAGAGGATTAGTTGGTTCTTCATATTCAGGCATATATTAGAGCTTTTATTTCCAATCTGAATATGAATTCATTTATAATCTTGTTGTGCACATGGCTCCACTAGAAATTTACCTATACTTGAAATAAAGTTTCCTTTTTTTCTTTCAAGTAGGATAGAATAGTATAGTGAATAAATGAACAAGATTAATTGTGCCAATTAGATCTTATAGTACAACCTAACAAGGATTTGGTTGAAGACTAGGCAATCGACTAGATCCAAAATAAGCACGTCTCTCTTGTTCAGCAAAACAAATCTCGATTTTATAATCCTCTTCAATGATTGGAGTTTGAATGTTCTCTTTCATATTTGAATTTTGCATACTAATCACATGGGTAGAGTTTTGCACAAGAAGAAATGAGGAAGACAAAATTCTTTTCTTTATGTGGATTTCTAAGAAACTTGTAGTAAAGATCATTTTTTAAGAATGCAACAAAGGTTTATTTTGAAGATTTATTGTGGAGACAATTTAGAAGTTACTTATCCATATTGGTACTTACAACAAACAAGATTGATAATTTTTTGGTAAGTCTCTGAGTCTCTAGTCACATGAAATACATAGAGGTGGCAGGAGAACCTGTAAGTAGCAATTTTGAAGAGCAAACTCCTGCAACATAATCCATGAATATCTGTAAGTATCAATGGTATATCATAAGGTCAATTTCAAGTGCGTCTTTTTATTCTTTCTTATTTCATTGATACAAAGGAATTGATATTATAAAGATAACATTTGGTTACGTGCTTATGGTCTTGCCCTATCTAATCAAGTCAATTCATAATATGATTTCGTCCAACTTTGTAGTTTCGATCACCATTTATCCCTTTTTTATATCCTTATATTTCCATGATGATCCATACCATTTCCCTGTAAGTTTATTTTTGCCATTTTCCCATGATTATTTCCATACCATTTCCCTATAAGGTTACTATTGCATGATTGGTATCATCATTATAAGTCGGAGAAATCATTCGACTCATTCAAATCACTAAAAAGATTCGAATGAGTCATGTCTTGTTACTTACCAATTCCTAATTGTTTAGTCTCGTGTTTGTTTAAGCTAATTGGTGAAAAAAAGTATCAAGCCACGTTAACTCTGCTCAATTTCTATTAGGATATTTGAGGAACCACGGGGAAACCAAAGAATGATCACCATGAATCAACATCCGTTGATGAATTAGAAAAATTCATTGAGTATAATTCATGCAAGTGGACGTTAGTGGTAGAAGGATGACATACTTTCTTTGCAAAATTTCAAGGGTTTGATGATGAAGTCGCTTTCCAATTTGCGAAAGGATTTGATGGTAAGGTAGCACATGTTGGGGACTTGAACATGATAATGAATGAAAGAACCATTTCCCAAGTGATCAGGTTTCCACTTGAAGGAGTAAAATGGTTAAAAAACAAGGCCATTGACAAGCCGTTGAGCATACAATTTCTCAAGCCTGAACATCAAGACATTGATTGGGCAAAAGGCGTGCCTTGTTCTTGGATTAGGGATGAATGGCACAATATTTTATTTGTCCTTTAGAAATCCCTGACTTGTGAGGGTAGGTATGCATTCACATTTTAATATCATATTGGGTTGTTGCTTCACTTCTCTCTAGATCATAAAATCATTTTCCCCTACTTTCTATGGAAGAGCCACAAAAAGTCTAGAAGACCCCTGAAAACCCTCATACCGGTCTCTACCATTATGGCCTTATTAAACTGTTAATTGAAGATGAGTTAACTATTAGGAATGACAGTTGGGTTGACTTCTTGGGTCAAAATGCATTTATTTCATCCAATGTATTTCTTGAAGAACAAGGTATTCAACATAGTCCTGAGGTAAGGGTTCAGGAAGAGTTGTAAAAGGTAGTGAACTAGAACATTTCCTCTCCTCGTAACCCATGAGGTTAAGAAAAAGGAAGGTCAATTATGGTATAATATAAACCCCTATAGCTCAAACCCTTGTTACTAATCGATGAACTACATGCATTATGGAAAAAGGGTTAATATTTGGTCAACATTGTCATACTCCCCTAAAGGATTTAGAACTACAAATAATCATCAATTTAAACCAGGATCAAAGGGAAGAAGGGGAAATACTGAACACTCTCAGTGCCTTAGATAAGGCAAAAAGTAAGTTTTGAAGAGTTCAGTCCTATAGAATTTTCTTCTTAATTTAAGTTTGAAACCCCTATAGTAGAAACAAATGCGGAATTTGTTTCTCAGCTTGAATTTGAACTCCTTGTAGTAGAAATGAATGATGCCTCCACTAATAAACAAAATCCATATGATTGAGTTGTTCACTCTGCATTATAGAAGAATAGGGTAATTAAAAGATTGAAGAGAAAAAATCAAGAGCATCTTGTCCTTAGCAAACACTTTAAAGAGGAGAATGTGACGCTGAAAGCACACAATTCTAAACTGCAACATAAGAATGATAAATTGGTTGCTAAGAACATAAACTGCAAAATATGGTTAAGGAATGGTGCAGACGAGCCAAGAGTTATGTTGTTCATAACATGGTATAATTGAAGAAGATATTTAAATAATTGAGAAAAAAAGGACAAAGGAACTTGAACATTTTAGTCAACGCTACAAGGTTTTAGTGGAAAGATGGAGTCCAACAATTTTAACTAAAATTTGGCTTTCACGTAGAGGTTTTGTTTGCATGAGGACATGTAAAATGACCAGTGTGGGGGAGTGTTGGGCCTTTATTTTGACATAGTTTCACCCACCCTTTTTCTCTTTGATTACCTATATCTATATCCAATTCTTACCATTATCATCCTCAATATGCATATTTTTGCACTAATTCACTAAGTCAACAACCTTAAGCATGTTAAAGGAAAAATGTTAATTAATTCATGTATATCATTTGTTTTCAATCATTTAATAAGATTTAAATGAGATTTTTCTAATGATGGTGAATTTTGAGAAACAATTCTTATTCCAGATGAAGAGTCCCCGCTCACACAATTCAGTTCCTGCAAACAGAATACAATTATGAATCCTATGTTATAGGTTGTCATATTCACATTTATCTTGGTGCAAATCGGGCACATGGGTTTTGTATATTGGACCTCTGATATGGTTTAATGTATTTTCATTCACGCCCAGATCATTAAGAATAAGCATGGAGTATTGGTGAACGATTTGGTCAAATCTCTCCTTATACGCAGGCAGTTGGAAAACTCATTAGTAGATCAAAATTTTCAATCTCATTCCTATAAATGAGGTCGAATAATATATATTTAAAATTTATCTATTATTTGTTATTAGCCAAAACTATCCTTAGGATCTGATCATGATGGTAATACATCAACAAACTTGGTTATTTTTGTAATTCTTTTTCTAAGGGATGAGATAGGCCGAATCTCGTCGATAGAGGATTGGTTCATGTTGAATTTATATATATCTGTATGGAGAATTGGAACGCAAAAATAGGATATAGAGAGTAGATCAAAGATAACAGACAGATAATGAGTATAACAAATAAAAATGACATATAGTAGATGAATATGTAATACTTCTCTTTGAATAGAATATAACACTATTTGGTTTTCAATGAAAGTATTTTATTATTTCTTTGGAGAAGTTATAAGAGTTTATTACTGAGTAATTCATAGTATTCCGCTCTTACAGAATGCAGGACCCCTTCTCAGGAAGCAATCCTACATTTGTAGATAACAGAATTATCAAAGTTTTTCATCTAATTTGTAACTAGATTATTTCATGTTTATGCATTGTCCTTCTCAGGAAGTTTTATTTCTAGAATACTTAGCAATTGAGTGAAAGACTCATTAAGGCCATCTTCCAAACCATCTTTCCATTTCATGCGCCAATATATGGTACCAAATGATTTAGTGAGCATCATTAATTGGGTTTTATGATTTATTGTGTAAGTGCGTTTTTTGGTTACTTTTAGTTATTATGCTTTCAAGATAGCCCAAGATTTAGTCCTGCACATATTGTTCCTATGCTTTATAAGCTTACGAGTCCTAGGTCGATGATTACATGTTTGGTATTTATACATATAAATAACTCAACAGATCTACGAGATGTGTATGTTTGAATTTATTTGTTAGCATGTTACACACTCGACATATTTTAATACATCATCTTAGAGACCTTTCCACGAAAAACTCTTCCTAATATGTCAGAAAATTATGAAGAAACCTTGGTGTCTTGCTAATGGTGTGTCATATGTAGCCCTAAATATTTTCTCCTTGAGCATGGATTTGAGACCAAATATATCCCGTCTTTATAGAAAATAATGTCCTCGCTTATCTTGTACCTATCATTATGGATGAGACCATTTTTTAGTGCACATGAAAAATTGTTTTTGGAGTATTCCACCAGTAGGTGAGCCATCCAATATTTTGTGATCTTCTTGAGGGAACATGTTGTTGGTTTCTTGGAAAGTGTGTCGGCCACAATATTATTTTTACCCTTTACATAATCAATATCAAAATAATAATCTTGGACCTTACTTACCCATTTTTGTGCATTTCATTTATTTTTTTCTGGTCCAATAAATGTTGTAAGCGATTAAGATCTATTTTGGCCACGAAACTGCTTCCTATCAAGTATTTCTTGAATTTTTCTAAAGCATGCATAATGGATAGCATATATTTGTTTTATATGGAGTATAGTATCTTTTAATCCTAGAGTTTATAACTCTCAAATGAAATCGAGTGTCTCTTCTACATTAATACAACTCCTATTCCTTCTCCTAATGCATCACACTCTAGTAAAAAAGGTTGGATGAAATTGAGCAGTGCTAACACTGGGACTGAGATCATTACTTACTTGATCTTGTTAAATGCCTTTTTTCCATTTGAAGGCTCCTTTCTTGGTCAAATATGTTAGTGGGGCACTTAATTGAGATAAACCTTTGACAAATCGCTTATAATCGCTGCAAATTCCAAAGAATTCTTGTAATTCTGTTAGGTTTTATGGCATAGGCCAATCCAATATTGCCTGAATCTTCTCTTGATGTACCTGCACTCCCTATGCACTGATAATATTCCCCATCTTGAATTCAATTTTTCACACCTTGGCATATAGTGACTGCTTCTCCATCATGCATAATCTCTCATCCAAATGTCCCAAGTGTTCCTCCCATGTTTTGCTGTAGATAAGGAGGTCGTCGAAGAGGTGTTCTTCAATTGGTTGTTGAAGATGTTGTTCATACAAGCTTATAATGTGGTAGGAGCATTAGTTAACCCAAATGACATGGCCAAAAATTCAATATGTCCACAGTGACATATGAAAGTCGTCTTAGGCACATCTTGTTTGCGACCCTGAATCTGGTGATATCCTGATTGTAGGTCAATCTTTGAAAAATATATGGCTCCATGTAATTTATCCAATAGTTCTTCGATCCTAGGGATAATATACCTATTATCGATGGTATTTTTTTCCTGTGCTCAGTAGTCAATACACATTCTCAACATGCCATCCTTCTTTTCACCAAAACCATCGATGAATAAAATGGGCTTAAGTCGAGTTTGATGTGGCCCATAACTAGTAGCTCCTGGATTTCCTTTTCGATTTTGTCCTTGAATTTCTTTGGGAACCAATAAGGCATGATGATTATAGGCTTGGCCCCTTATTCCAATTCTATGGTATGTTCAAACCCTCTTTTGGAAGGCATTCTTAGTGGAATTTTTCCAAATATCTTGCCATTCTTATTCAGTAATAGCTGAATGTATGCTTGGTATATCTGTTTAATAATTAGACATTTTCTGGCATGTAACATCACATTCTATTACATAAGCTACGTCCACATGCCTAAATATGGCCTCCATTCATTTGGTTAAAATGGTTCAGGGATTGCCATTAGACATTCCTCTCAATAATACCTAGTTTCCATTTGATGTTTTGAATTCCATATTTATTGCGTGATTTTCCATAGAGAACTTTCCAAATGAATGTATCCATTATACCCCCACCACAACATTTGTATCTGAAAGTTATATTACATAAAATTCATTGGTGAATGTATAGTTACCTAGGGCTATGCTACATTTTGGAATCATCTTGGGGCAATCCAAGCTATATCCATCAACTACCATCATGTTGAAGCCTTCAAATTCTTCTGTGGGAAGACCCGTTCTTTCTACCAAAGCCACATCGATGAAATTGTGTGTGGCTTCCCCATCGACCAAATTCCTTATTCATTATCCCTTTATGATCCCTTTGATCTTAAAGGTGTAATATGTTGGGTTTCCTAAGAGAGTAACAATAGTGACATCCCTAAATTTCAGGTGGGGCTTGTCCTCCTCATTAGCCACCTCATGTGGCTACTCTACTTGTGGGCTTATAGGCTCATTTTTTGGTGTTGGTGCTAGATTTTCTTCATCCTTTCCATCAGAGACTACTTCAATGTAATGTATTTTCCTTTCTCCAAGCATCGATGTCTTGACTCCCACGGTTCCTTGCAAGGGAAGCAAAGTTTATTTCACCTTAGCTCGCTTAAGGTTTCATCATCCAACTTGTACTTCTTGGTGTAATCTTGTTGAAAGGGCTTCTTATCCTTGTCTCTCTAAGGGTTGAGTGGCCCTGGAAGAAGATTTAGCTTTAGGTGATGCATTCCCCATATCTCGTGTCCTAGTGATGGCATCTTGTAGGGTTTTGGGCTTGAATCCCTTAACCAAACCATGTCGGGGTTTGGATAACCCTTCCATGAAAATCATAATTAATTTATTCTCAGAAATATCTATCACCATGACTGTTGTTCATTCAAATTCTGTGATCATTGTACTCTTCCAGTGTTCTTGTCTGTTTGAGTTGTTCCAATTCTCTAAAATGTATATCTAGATCTATCAACCTCTATGTAAATTTTACGTAAGAGGTGATGTTTGCATGCTACAAGGTAACTATTCCATGTTAACACCATTCATGTGCCTTTTCTTCCAAATGTAATGTGGAAAATTGGATAGTGTCTACTTCCAGCACGGGATTAAGTTGGAAGTAGGTGTCTGATTTTTTCACCCAAGCCCTTGCTGAACGTTTGGAAATTCACCAAATGAGGGAATAAACAACTTCCCCTTCTCGTGCATTAAATCCATATTATGATGTACCTTGGGCTTATTCATATACTCAATACTAATTTATACATTGAATGTCATCTGTGCTTGAACATATTCTCCCAATGTTTCATATTTTCGGAAATATCCTGTAAAGTCATTTGTTCTATTGTTCCCTAGTTGGATGTACCTTGATTGTCCAAAAACTGAGGTAGTAAGGGAAGATGGCTCCTAGTTTACCCATTGTTTTCTTGTGCAAAAGTATTGGAAAAGATAGGATTATCGCTGTTGCTCCCTTCAACACCAGTCCTATTACCAACATTCAAATCATTTTTTACCTAGATTGTTTATGACCTATACAACAAGCCACATCATCTATTGTTGTCATTGGGCTATTTTTTGCTGCCCTTGTATTAGCATATTGGTCATTCTCTATTGTTCATGTATTAGTACATTCAATATGGCACTAGGAACTTGTTCTCCTTCTCCTCTCCTTTCCTCCATATACTGTGGGTAATCCTTTTCATATTTACTATAACGCTACTTGTATTTTCTGGAAGCATACAAGGCTCATACACTCACAAGTTGGAAGGATGCACAACTCTGATACAATTGTAATGTCCTAAGGGGATTTTGATACTTATGGCTTTATTTTGACTAGGTTTTCCAAAAAATCAATAATAGAACATATTCATCTATTCATACAACAATTGATATCCTCCTATGAAATGCACCAATAATATATAATACTTTTCCAAAAACAATATGATCAACCACAACAAGTTATGTCTAAAAAATAAATTTATCCAATCAATGTTCCACTGGTATAATTAACCCTAACAATTACCACAATATTCTTTCAGTTCTAAGTAGAGATATCACAATATTAAACCATACAACATATCAATATGATACCGGATATTTTGAGTATCCAAAGTGGTTGTTTATCAAATAAAATATTCACAATATTACTTCAACAATAATGCTTCCAATTCACTGATAATATGGTCTAGATTACCCTTATACGATTAAATCATTGCTAGTATTAACCCTTATTCAATTATGTGATTACTATACTAAGTAATAACTCACTATTATCTATTGCTTCATCTTCCGTATGTCCAACATGTTTACTGGCAAGGAGGGTTTGTGACAACTATCAAGCCTGCTGTTATGAAAAACTACTTGGAACCAACTCACTGCCCTCTTCACTAGCTTTGCTATCGTAATTAGGCCACGTAAATCACAAAAATTCCCCTCATATATTTACGTTAACCTCCTGGTGCAACCTTGTGGTTGTGGCTCTATGGCTGCATCCCTGCAACTACAACCATTTTTTTGTGGCCCTGCGGCTGTACTGTGTTGTCCTCAAGTGAACCTCAATATGTCCTCAAATGAGATGAAAAATGAATCCTTTAACTGACCAAAAATTAGTGCCAAATCAACATACTGTCTTAGATAAATGATAACAGATAAGGGATGTTAGATGAGTGACTAGGGTGGAATATTTCACCACATAAATCGATAGAGACTAGCTAGGGTGAGATCACCTCCACAAAAACTAAACAGGGAGGTGTCTTAAAACCCTCAAAGCCTCAACTCAAAGAAAACAAAGATATTAAATCCAAATTGATGATGGTAGAATGATTCTAACTCTCTCTTATTTATAGGTTCTTCATGGGGTTTCTTTTAATGTGAGGGGTTACAAGTGTTGTGAAAATTCTTTGAAATGCAACAACTGGAAATTTTTCAGACTGGTTATTTATTAAGCACTTTATTTGCTATAACAAACAATGAATAATTCACACTGCAATTTCTTCCAAAAATAGAAATTACGTTGTTGAAATAAAATATGCGGAATTGAGATATTTAGACCAATCACACACAAATTGACACCATTATTTTTGGACAATTGTCCCCGGAAAGACCTAACGCGGGTAAACTGGTGCAAAAAATGAGGGCTTTATTATTATGCAACAACATCAATTCCGAGTACAATAAAATGAACTCCAAACTGGTGAGCCCCTCTGAGATAAATACTGAAAAAAATATCTAAGAGAATTTCGCTAAGCTCCACAAGAAATCCAACCACAAACCCAACTCAGAAAATGACTCCCAAAAATATCTGCGTCCACCCTTGCGCAGTCGCTTGTATGCAATTATTGTAACTCACTCTGAATCAAACATCCTGCCTGTCTCTTCCTATGGAAGTGATTCGCTTGGCCTACTGGGATTTTCCCAGCCGCCAGCAACTGAATCAAAATATTCCCCAACTAAATCAATCTTCCCTCTTGAGGCTCTACGCAGCCCCTGCGCAACCTCCTGGAGAAGTAATATGACCTCCTCTCCTGACTGTGCCACCTTCTACTCGATCACTGGCTCGATCTCACTGCTGAATCACCTGTTATTGGAAAATTGAACTGCCTTGATCATTGAGTATCTAAAACTGGTGTGTTCTCTCTCTACCCCATTGACCTCCTCTCATAATCTCCAGTTGATACTTCAATGACCAATATTAAAACTTAATCGACGACTGATATCATCTCCAAGTCAATATGTGTGATTTTCTAAATAATTCTCACCTTTCTCAATTAATTAGTATTAATTAACCAATTTTCCTAAGTTAGACTTAGGAAAATTTTAAATGATGGTCAATTAATTTAATTGAGCTATATTTAGGTGGAATTTCCAGAAACAATTTCTGAGTTTTGGAGATCTTCTTGTGTTTTATCCTCTCCACAAATTTTGAGGCTGTAACACCATACGATGTTACAAAAACTAACACTCCCTCTCAGCGAGGAAGGTGTTCTCTAGTGCTACACTGCTACAACACCTTGTATCTATATCATCCTCTATACACGTTACTGATGTATGAAAACTGTAGCTGCTTGCCACTGTCCACCAACCACTGCACTAACTATGATTCAT
Source organism: Pinus albicaulis (assembly GCA_034641835.2). Lineage (NCBI taxonomy): Eukaryota > Viridiplantae > Streptophyta > Pinopsida > Pinales > Pinaceae > Pinus > Pinus albicaulis. The sequence goes on from CM076573.1 coordinate 970,523,586, forward strand.
CTGATACTGGATGTAGCTGAACCATGCTGCATCTGTGCAATTGCTGACACTGCATTGTATAACCTGTACTACTGCTGACTCTACATCTTCATTGCAACCCAAATGACACTCCCTCTCACTGTTGTTGCTGCTACTACAAATGAGAAGCATCCAAAACACTGAATCCACTGTGATCACATCCTGCAACTATCTCTTGAGTCTCTAACTTCTACTAGCCTCTGTACTGTGTACTCAGAAATCTGCGCTGTTGTTGACTGTACTCTGTGATGCCTCTTGCACTACTGTCAACATTGTTCTGTGCTCCGCAGTGTCTGACTGTAACTAGTATGCAACTGTCACTCTAGAACTAACTGCACCAACTGACACTGATCCTCTTGCTACTGAATATTGTGGGCCCCTATAAAGGGTAATGATTAATGAGAAGGAACACTTATTTGATGCTATCCTCCTTGGACCCTGCCTAAATCTTTGATCTCACATGGCTGCTGCTAATTCTATGCTGCTAACTCTGCATTGTTGCTGCGACTAGTGCTGACCATCTTAGATCCCGAAGTACTAAGCTTCAATAGGGCTACTCCCTCTAAAGCTAGACTCCATATGAGTTTCAATCTCCCCTGGAGAATCTCTCTTTTCTTTCAGCAAAGCTTTTCTACTACAACTCACAATACTAACTGTATGCCAAAATGGACTACATAGTTTTCCTGTCAGAAAATCAATATTGTTTATGGAAACCATTTCCCATAGATAATTTGCCTCCTACTGCATATTGAAACTACTTGTTCTGCCTCCATATATCCCCCTGGTACTAGTACCCAATCTGTAGTCTTTGCAACATGGATTGGATGATTTTTTCTGGCTGTAACTATGCCTTTCTCTCTGCAACTGGCTAACTTGCACTTCCTCCCTCGACTTCACCTACTAGAATTAACTCGGCCTCCTTTCCTCCTCCGAAGAAACTGGAAACCTCTCTAGCTAGAACTACACCTACATATTGCAACTGGGCAATTCACATTGCCCGTGTCACTGTAACAAGTTTTGTAATTGTCTCTCGAGTACTTAATACAACTAGCTTTGCTATAGTCGTTTGAATGAATGAATGCACCTACTGACACTGAACCTGCTACTATGATAATGTGGGCCCTTGTATAAAAGGTGATGATCCTACTGCAACAACTGTAACCGATCTAATTGATCTCTATGGTGCTTTTACACTAGACCCTACCCACCTAACACACTAAGGTATCAAGCTCTTCCTCCACTTGGATCTGGTGCCTCACTACCTCCTTTCAAGCCTTGTCCCTTACTAGGAACTTTCTTCACTTTTCAACTCACACTAGACAACTCGCACTTCCTCCAACATTTATATTTGACAACTAGAAGTCAATCTGATGTCCAAATCTACATTCTGTCTAACTCGCACGACCTCCTTTAGAAATGTCATAGGACCATCCTTGGAAAGCTACAAAATCTGTGAAACTCAAATAACGTAGAGAATTAATACAAGAATATCCTCCTCTCCTACTCGACTGTTAGCACTTATACTTGCACTCCTTCCCGGAATATGCATTCTTGCTTGTTGGTTTTTCTTTTGTAATTGGAAATTTCAGATTTCCTCTATGAATTGGATCTATAAATCCGCTGAGAAAAAATCCCTCGGCGTGTGCTCTTTCTCTTCTACATGGCACTGATTCTACTACTGCAAACTACTGCAAAACTCTACCGCGTCCAAAAAATAACCCTTCTCTATGAAAATACTGTGTTGCTCACCTCTGCCTGCTGGAATCACTTTCCCTATAAAATTCAAACTTTTCTGCCACCTGCAACTCGAAAACCGAACCCTCTATCCAACAATTTGCTCTTCCTAGCTAGGCATTGCGTAGACCTGGAAATCTAACTTCCGGACTCCCTCTAAATCTGAACAATTTCCTTTTTTCACCTCTGAGATTCCTATTTGATCAACTTAGCTCTGTTACCATGTGAAAATTCCTTGAAATGAAATAACTGGAAATTATTATTCTAACTGGTTAATTATTAAGTAGTTTATTTTCTAGAACAAAAAATGAATAATTCACATTGAATTTATTCACAAATAAAAATTTACGATGCAAAAATAGGATATGTGGAATTGAGAAATTTAGAGCAATCACACACCCGAATTGATGTCGTTATTTTTGGACAATTGTCCTTGGAAAAACCAAATGTGGGAAAACCAGTGCAACAGATGAGGGTTTTGTTATTACGCAAAAACAAAAATTATGAATATAATAAAATGGACGCCAAACTCGTGATCCTCTCTAAGAGAAATGTTGGAAAAAATATGTAAGAAACTTTCTCTCTCTCCACAAGTAATCCGGTCACAAACTTAGCTTAGAAACCGAATCCCGAAAAGATCAACGTCCACCCTGCTCAGGCCTTATGCTGTCTCTTGTACACACTGCCCGAAACTCACTCTGAATCAGATGTCTTGGATATCTATGTCCCTGGACGTGATTCAGTTGGCATACTAGGAATTTTCTCGACCACCGACAACTGAATCAAACTCTTCCTTAGTTGAATCTATCTTCCCTCTTGAGGCTCTGCACAACCCATGTACAACCTCCTGGAGAAATAGTACGAAATCCTCTCTTGAATCTTCCAATTATAAACTCCTCTGAAAATCTGCAACTCTGCCCCTTTTCCACCTCCTACTCGATCACTAGCTCGATATCACTGTTGAATCACTTGCTACTAGAAAATAAAACTTGATCATTGAGTATATATAACTGGCGTGTCCTCCATCTACCCCATCAACCTCCTCGTATAATCTCTATTTGAGACTTCAATGACCAATATTAAAATTTAATTGATGGCTGAGATCATCTCCAAGTCAAACTGTGTGAGTTTCTAGAGAATTATCACCTTTCTCAATTAATTAACAAGTGCATCCCATGCTACAAAACTAACAAGTGCATCCCATAAATTGGTATTCTTGCCCCAAATACTCCAAAAATTACCTAATGTTGCCAAAAACAATGGATAATGGGTTTCACCCTTTAATTAAAGACTATATCCTATGGGGTTGGATAGGCTACTTCGTCTTTCATTAGCTAGTTTATTTGAAGAGGACATTGCACACGGTTAATCAACCCTATTAGAACATTGACTTCTTCCATTTTCATCCCCAAAAATTTGTACCATCCATATTCCTTGCACCCACTAAAGTTGTCATATTGTTATTCCTTAATGTAGTAAGGAGACCATCAAATAACCTTTATGCATTTCCGGAATCAATCCATGGATCAAGACCATGATGGATAATTTTTTCCATGTGAGCTAGTTTCCTAAAGGGGTAAAGTTTGTAGTAGGGATTTATAAACAATGGAGTCATTAAAACATTTCTTGTTCAAGTTACTAGTCGACTATATCATGGTAAGGGTTGGATATATTTTTTCATAGTGACCTCCTTCCATATCCATTTTCCATTCCCCATCTTCCACAATCTCTTTGTAACAAGATCCATGCCAAAATGGAATATGTTATTGAGGCCCCATATGCCAACATTATTTGGCTTAGCTAACCTATTCCATCTCACCATTGTTTTCTTCTATCTCTCATTCTTTCCGATCCAAAGAAAACTAAATATTTTATGCCAATTTTGAGCAAAATACCACTTTAAATGTAAGTTCAGGATTGAAAATACACTAGGATTTCCCTTAAGCTTGCCTTAACTAGTGTTAGTCTTCTCCCTAGGGAGATCCATCTTGTATAAAAATATTTAATACTACTTTCAATCGTACTATATAACCATAAATAATCCATAAAACCATACTCACCTGGCTTCAAATTGAACTCTAGAACTTGAATCCCAAAAGAGAAATGGCTTCTTGAAATTAGACGAGAGCGCTATTGGAAATTTGTTGCCCCTCCATTAACAAAATAATTCAACTCATTAACTTTTGTTCTTGTGGCTTCGCAGTAAAATTCTAGAACATGTTGGATAGCCCCTTCATCCCTCATATAGCCACCACCAAATATCAAAACATCATCAACAAATAATGGATGTATAAGAGAGAGATTATTTACCATCCTTATCCAATTGAGAGAGTTAATGTTTTTCTAATGAATCATACCTTTGTTTAAAAATTAAAATATTAGTATAAAATTAAGAGGGGAGAGGGAAAATCCTTGAAATAACCCACAAGAGGTATGGAATAAATAGGTGCTAATCATTAGTAAGAAAAGAAATGGAAACTAAATAGTAAAATCTTTCGAACTAGTAAACAAAATCGCAAGAGAAACCCACATGAAGCATACTTGGTCGTAAGTATGACCAAATTTATTTATCATAAGCCTTGCCGAGATTTAATTTGATGATAAGTGAGGGAAATTTCCTTACCTTGATGGGACATAGAGCTTCTTGTGCAATGCCAATTGCTTCATGAATTTGGCTACCATTCAACAACCCAAAGTACAACCATAAAGACGATTTTTAAAACAACATTTCTTAATGAAATGGGTCTGAAACATTCAAAATTATTTAGGCACATATTTCTTGGGAATCATGGTAAGAAAATTATAATTTAAAGATGCAAGGACCTTACTAAAATTTCATGGATTCATCAACGACCATCAGAAGATCGTTTCCCAACAACTCAAAATCTCAAAAAGCCTTAATATAATTCAATGGTCCATTTGATTGGCGCAAGCTCTAATAAAATTTCATGGATTCCTCAACTACTATCAAAACACCACTCCCAAAAAACTCAAAAATCATTCATAGAATTAATAAGCCATCCATTTGGGCCAATCTCTACTAAAATTTCTTGGATTCCTCAACTACCATCAAAAGATTGTTCCCTAATAATTCAAAAAGCCTTAATAGAATTAATTAGGCCATCCATTTGATCCCCTCTTGTCCTTATGGAAATTATCAATCAACCCCTTTTAATTCAACCAGTGAGATCTCGGCCATAAGGAATAGGTTTTGTTCTATTATTTATTAACAAAACTAGAGAAATAAGAATGGACATGCTTCTCCTTCATTCTTGACATTTTTGTTTTTTATTTTTTTTCTCATTTTTGCATTACTGTAGAAATGATGAGCATTATCATCACCTTGAGTGAACCACACAACTAGGATATTTTGTCTCCATTTCACTCAAGTACCCAATTCTTCTTCAAAAAAGATATGCTTCATATTTGTTCTAAAGAATCAAGAATTTTAAAGGCCCTCTTCTTATAGAGTCCCAAGTTTCTATTAGGAGTCCTTATATTTTCACCTTTTTCCACTCTACAATGTTCCTCTTAATCTTCTCAAGATTATCATTAAACTATAACATGAGAGAATCCTCTAGATGAATAATTATATGTCTTGATTAATTTCAAACCAAATCTCTAAAATTAGGGCCCTTCAATCAATATCAATTGAAGTTGAAATTCCCCAAAATATCCTCTTCAACATTTCCAACTTTTAGAAGTATAGGTACATGGTTAGAAATTCCCTATCCATGATCTGGTTTTTCCTTCATTGTCAACAATGTTATTTGTTGTAAGAAATCTGTCAAGTCTTTTGGGAATGCCTCCACTACATCCTATATTATTTCTCCACATATATTGAGGATTGTTAGCTTTGTGTCACATGAAATTGCATTTTTTATTACCTTTTGAAGTAAGAACATTGCCAATGGATCCATCCGAGTCCTATTCCTATTGTCTCATAATACAATTCATATTCTTTCCCACTATTACATTTTTTGTTGGCTTGATCCACAAGGGATTTGAACCTTGAATTCATGGCGTACATAAAATTTCATAACACGATGATTTCCAATTAAATATTCCCCGTGGGCTCGCCTAATATTACATTATTTCTCACAGTACAATAATTTTTTTCATACTTTTATTTCCTTGAAAGAAAAGGACCATAAACATTGATAACATTATATAGAATTCCTACCTATGGAGAATATAACTCAACACAATTGCTAATTAAGGCAAGGAATCTTTTGGGCTTAAAGGGTCTTATACCATCCTAGGACTAATTATTTCAAAAATTTAGCTAGGGAAAGTAACCATTAACAAACATTTTATTTTCTAGCACTAGGAATGCACTCTCAAATTAACATTACCTCAATATTATGAATATATTCCAATCCATGTAGTGAGTTTCTCTTATGGACTATTTCGAAGCCCCTAATATTGCATTAGAATATAATGTAACTCCTTTTCCTTGTACTGGCCTGGTTAGAATACAACCCAATAGCGTACTAGTGGTTAAGTTTGAACCTTTTAAATATTAATTAGAGTTACAATATGGACTCTTCTAGATTATTATTCATCATGATCACATGGATAATCCATTTTCCATGAATAACGAGGATTGACATGCAATCCTCTCGAATTATGGTGGTCAAATTAGGAAGGTCAACTTATAAGTGGCATAAATTTTGCATACAAACTGTGATTTATGCGATTCTTATGCCTTTGGAAAGGTATCTATGTGTAGAGTAGCAATAAAATTTGTGGCACTTAAGAAAAAAAAATCATTTCCCAAAAACCATTATTTAATGCCTCAAACTGCTTCTGAAAGGTTTAAAAGCCCAATTTTCCAAAATGGGTTATGCTGGTAAAAATGGTCATGTTAGTTGATTGCTCCACCTTTTATACTCTAAAAACATCGAGATGTGCTGGTAAAAATGGTCATGTTAGTTGATTGCTTCACCTTTTATACTCTAAAAACATCGAGATGGATAAAAAATAATATGATGATCCAATTCATATCACAACTCCCATTTTGGTGGGATTTTTTTTCCCAAAAGCTACTACTGAATGAGGTGAGAAAAATTTACCTCCACCTTATCTTGAGTGTACCATTTAATTTTTTTTGGACAATGTTATTTCAATCCAATTTTCCAAAGGCCTTGTAGTTATGGACCTCTTTTGCAAAATTTTATACTTTATCAACTCCACTTGTGCATCTGGTGCCAAATCTTATACAAAGGCAAGAATTTCTCCTCTTGTTGATCTAACATGGAATGCTCATAGATTTTCAGATCTTCTACACTCACCACTGAGTAAATGTGCAAGTATGAGGGTAGAATGAGTCTATAGAAATGATATCTAACATTTTATAGTATCTCAAAGGGACCATATTGTAGAGCCTTTATTTCATTACCAGGGCCCTGTAGTCTCTCTTTGTTCAATTGTAACCATATTCTATCTCCCACCTTGAAGGACTTCTTTATTCTATGTTGATCATGCCTAGCCTTCTATTTTTCCAATGATTTATGTAGTGTCTCTTATATATGTAGATGGATTTTCCTTATCTTATCCACAAATTTTTATTCCCTTAAGGCATCCCATATAATATCTTTTCTTATTCCTTGTTGTTGTCCATTTGCAATATTCAAAGGTGAAGGTGGAGAATATCCAAAAAAAGTTTCAAAATGGCACATGCCAGTAGAAGTATGGAATATTATGTTATAAGAGTGCTATATATATACTATATTTTCATCCCAAATCTTTGGATACCTTTTATTGTATTCACTCAAAAGTTGCACCAAAGTCCCATTGACTACTTCTATTTGCCCATTTTTCTGTGGATGGAATGCTATCGAGATCTTTGAGTTCATTTCCATCTTCTCCCGCAATGTATTCCAAAATGCATTGATAAATATTGTGTCCTTGTATGTAACAATCCTCCTTGGTATCCAAAAGTGCACCTAGACCTGTCCAAATAAAAAGTTCACTGCTTCTTTCCCATTGATGGTATTTTCACAGAGAACTAGAACATACATATCGTTGAACTTGTCAATTACCACAAACATGTAGTCATGTTGCTTCCTTGTTTTTGTTAAACCTGCCTTAAGGCCATGGAAATTATTTCCCAAGGATCAGTGGGCACAAGAAAGGGATGATACAAACTCTGTTTCCTACTACTAGTCTTTCTAGTACATCAAAGATTTATTCCTAATATAAAATAAGCTACTTGTTCTTGCATCTTGGGCCAATAGGCATAATTTCCATGAGTTGTTCATTGTTTTCCCTACACCAAAGTGCCCTAAAATATTGGAGGTGTGAGCCTCCCTAATCATCCATAGTCAATGACATTTAGGTACACATATCTTATCTAGTATGTAGAGTAACCCATCTCAAAGATGGTAGTTAAATGTGCTGTACAAATTGTGCACATTACTCTAGCTCTGCGACTGTTGAAACACCTCCTTGAAGTTCTCATCCTCTGAATGTGCATCTTTGTATGCATCATGAGTGAATGGCTCCATGTTCATTAGAGTTCTTAAATCTATTATCTTTAATGCGGGTGGCCTTAAAAGTATGTTATCAAACTCATTTTTGTTTCCCTCCTTGTACTTGATCACTAAATGAAACTATTGTAGAAATACCATCCACTTGTAATGCCTATTATACTATAGATTATCTCGGGCTTGTAGACACTGTAGTGGTTGGTGATTTGTGTGGATTACTATCTCCTTTCCCATTATATAATGTTTCTTCTTTTTCACAACTTTGATGAGGTGATAGAGCTCCTTGTCATAGATAGGGCAGTTAAGAACCACTCTCTGAAATACTTCAGAATGGTAGCATACAAACCTTCCTCCATGTAACAAGACTTCTCCCATAACATACCCACTCACATCTATCTCCACTTCAAAGGAATACATGTTCGATAATGCGAGAACCAATGTTTGACTGATATTTTTCATCAAATCCTCAAAGACTCTCTGCTGACTCTTTCCCCACTGGAAACTCTTGGAAATTTTTATTATGGCATGGTGTGGTGATGATACCTGATCTCATCAAGTCATATGCTCAAAAATGAAAGTGCTCGAAATAGGTCCGAACCTGAGCGACCGGAAAGGTCTCGTCGTTGCAATTCTGGCGCCGCAAATGGTTCGAAAAACTGATGTCATATGAGGAAGATATAACATTCTGTTTGTTTTCCCAAACAACAAAAATTTGGTGATTGGATGCCCAATCATCTTGCAGGTACAATCAGCGAAATATTCTGGGAATATTCCATTTTCTTTAGAGCCAGTGTGGTGGTTCCACATGGAACATGGTGGGCTGTTGGATGTTTAAGGTACGGTGATGAATCTAAGCTGTTGGATGTGTTATTGGTTGGGCGAATGACTGAGTGACACGTGGCAAGTTCGCAGGCCACCACATGTCCTCACAAGGCTTAAGAAAAATTTTGTGGAGTCGACGGGAGTTGAACCCGTGACATTCTCTCCGCATGAAAGACATTTTACTCTTCCGCCTGTGGGGTGTTACTTAACCCTATAGGCTGTCGGTAATATTTGAATTTTAATAAACAATGTGTTGAGGGCTTGGGAGGCCAACCCCCCTACCACATGTCCATCCGCCCAGAACCATGACCACACGTTAACCACAATGTTAAAAACTAAACCGTTGGCATAAAGAATGATGATCACATGTGGGAAGTTGATATTTAATGCGACGGTTAGGTGGTGGGTTATGGAACCCGTAACTCTCGGTTCCAATCTTTAACGGCGGGGAGTTCAAACCGTAGTGGATTATTCGGTGGGGGTGGCATGTGACCACCTTGCCATTCACCATTTAATGCTAACCTTATTCGCCCTCCTAATTTGGAGCGCGCCCCCAAATTTGGGGTAAACTATTAAGTTATCTGTAGTTAAACTGATAGTATCCACATTTAGTGGAGCTTTTCTAGCTGTCATTGGTAAAAATGCATTGGGAGGTCAATTTTTGACCAATTTTGGTAAAAAAAGAGTCTACCTAAACTAATTTGAGCATTCTGGAGCCATTGGTGTAGATAAAACAACCATTAGAGGCCTACAAACATATGTAATTTACAATTTTGAGCATAATGACAAAGAGGGACATGCCATTGGGAGCTGGACCAGTAGATGTAGCCCAGGAGGGGTGAACTGCTTCATCATGCCTACTATGTAAAACTTATGTGTGAATGTTTCTCTCTATTTTTCACTACTTTTCAATGTTTTTAAGGCTTATGTACATGCTTAAATTTCACTAATTCATAAATATTTCATGGTTAAATCTCTCATTCCTTAAGCGAACACATGAAGACAAATTGTACATGTTTAATTAACTGAAAGGACACTTAGCAAAATAGAAATAATACACTCCTTTCAGATAAAGTTGGTATCATAAGAAGAGTTTTTATCTTTGGTGTTTTTATGTGCAAGGATTTGTTAACTGTTTTCAAGGGTTTTCATGCTTACTAGGCTCAAGCTTAAGAGAGGATAAGGAAAATTGGTGGAAGAAAGAGGTTCTCAAAGTGAGCTGCAGAAAAATAGGGTAAGATTTCCAGATCCTCCAAGAGAAGCAGAAACAACATCAAGCATGCCTCCAGGAGAAGAAGGAACCCATGAAGAGGTGGATCCCAAAGAGGAAGAAAGAGTGTTCAGGAAAGCATTCCTCGACATGAATAAAATGGTGAGAGTCCTTTATTAAGAAAGTAATGAAAGGCTAGAAGGAGAAGGATCCAAACTTCACAAGGAAGGCCAGGGATCGTCAGGAGGTCACAATGATGAAGAAAAATCAAAGAAGGGAAATGGAGGAAATGGAGGCAGTGAAAATTCACCATCCTTACCCTCATCATCATCATCCTCTACTTCATCTTTAGTACACCAGTCACACAAGTCAAAGAACACTGGTAAAAGTCCTTTTCTAAAACATGATGTTAAGTTTGAATTGCCAATGTTTAATGGTGAAGTCAATGCATAAAAGCTTGATAATTGGATTAGGCAATTGGAGGTTTATTTGAGAATTCAAAACCTTCATGATGATGACACCAAAATCCAACTAGCTTCATTGAGGATGGAAGGTGCAACTCTTGTTTGGTGGGAAGCCAAGACAAAGGAGGAGATTAAAAACATGGTAAGGTTATTATTTCATGGACTGATTTCATTACTGCAATAAAACAACAGTTTTATCCATTAGCTCACATGCAGAAAGGCATAATGAACTGGAAAAATTTTAGACAATTGAAAGGACAAAAGGTACAAGACTACACCCAAGAATTTAGGAGAAGAGCTCTCTGATTATGGATAGATTTGCAGAGTCAAGATACTTTGCTTAATTACATAAGGGGCTTACATAGCTATCTTAGACATACTATCCTCATGTTTAATCCTACAAGCTTAGATGAGGTATGTGTTCAAGCTACACATTTAGAAGCTAGAGGGAAATATACTTTTGAAGAGGGTAGAAACGAGCCTTTTAAGGGGAAAAACAAAGAGATAACCTCAAAAGGAAAAGGAAAAAAGAATGCATCTGTCAAGAAAGAGGGAGAGAAAGTGGTTTGTAAACATTGTTCAAGAGAAGGCCATGAAGAGAAAAACTGTTGGAAACTACATCCTGAAAAGAGACCCAAATTTAACAAATAACAAAGGGAAGCAGAAAACTACTGCTACAACTCAACATGACTTAGGAGAAGATTCAGGTGATGAAACTAAAATTACAGCCATGGGATTGAAGAACCTGAAGAGGAAAGAAACTAAAACAAAACCCATTACTAGTACTTCAAACTGTCACATAGAAGCTCCAAATGAAGAAGAGAGAATTGAACTGTTTCATGCGAGGGTCATATCCAAACATACCAAGATTGATACACTGTTTGACAGTGGTTCACAAGCGAATTTAATTTCTGAATACTTGGTCAAGAAACTTAAACTTGAGACCGTTCCACATCCAAAACCATATCCACTTGGGTGGATTTGTAAGGATGCAAATTTACAGGTTTCAAAGAAGTGCATATTGCGCTTTGCAATAACTGCACATTTATTTGACACAGTTGAATTAGATGTGGTTCCACTTGATATTACAGGTGTTGTGTTGGGTAGTCCTTACTTGTATGACAGGAAAGATATCTTCCATTTCCATGAGAAAAAATACCATTTATTCAAAGATGGAAAGGAGTACATTGTTAGAGCACATCGCAAGAAGACAAATATTTCAATGGTAAATGTTGGATAGGTAAAAAGGCTGGTGAATTCAAATAAGAATTTTGTTCTTCTAATGATTAAGCCTAAAGCTGATGTTAATTATAAGTCATTTGAAGATTGTGATCCTAAGTTGAAATCAGATTTATATGATGTAGTTGATGCACATCATGAGATGTTTCAGGAGCCAACAGGTTTGCCTCCTAAAAGGGAGATTCAACATGAGATTCAGTTTCAACAAGATTGTCCTCTTCCAAAAATAGGCATGTATTGCATGTAGATAATGGAGAATGCTGAAATAAAGAGGAAAATCAAGGAATTGTTAGAAAAGGGACTCATAAGGCCAAGCACTTTGCCATGTAGTTCACCTATAGTCCTGATTATGAAGAAAGATGGGACTTGGTGCATGTGTGTCGATTTCAGAGCTTTGAACAAGATAACGGTAAAAAATCGATACCCGCTCCCAAGGATAGATGATTTGTTAGATCAGCTGAAAGAAGAAAAGTATTTCACTAAATTAGATTTACGAAGTGGATATCATCAAGTAATAATTGCAGAAAGCGACATATGGAAGACTGCATCAAAAAACAAACAAGGACTCTTTGAGTGGTTGGTTATGCCGTTTGGTTTGTGTAATGCACCGACGACTTTCATGTGTGTGATGGATTATGTGTTGCGTCCATTTCTTGATGAATTTGTGATTGTGTATTTAGATGATATACTCATTTTCAACAAAACAAGAGAAGAGCATGTCTTGCAAGTAAAGAGGGTACTTGATGTTTTGAAGAAAGAGAAATTATTTCTTAACATGTCTAAGTACGAATTTGGAAAAAATTCTTTGGTTTATTTGGGACACATTGTAGGAGGAGGCGCATTGAGAATTAATCCTTCTAAAGTGGAAGACATTGTGAATTGGACCATTCCCAAATAAGTAACATAGGTTAGAAGTTTTTTAGGCACATATTAGTATTGAAGAAAGTTTATTGCTAACTTTTTTGCCATAACATCTCCTATGCATGCAGTGACAAGTGTGAAGAAAGGATTCCAATGGGGAGGGAAACAAAAACAAGCTTTTGAAGCTTTAAAAGACAAGATCAGTTCAGCTCCGGTTCTTGCATTACCGTATTTGAGACAACCATTCGAGATAACGACCGATGCTAGTGATTATGCCATGGGCGTAGTACTTTTGTAGCATGGTAAGCCTATCACTTTTCATTCTGAAACATTCAATGGTGATGTAATCAATTATCCAACATATGAAAAAGATCTGTATGCATTGGTACAAAGTGCCAAGAATTGGAAACACTACTTGAAGGGTAAAGAGACGATTATTCATACAGATCACCAACCACTACAGTACTTGCAGTCGCAAAAAAAATTGAAGCAATCGCGACATTTCAGGTGGATGGGATTTATTCAACAATTTCTCTTGGTTATAAGGTACAAGAGAGGTATTTTAAATAAAGTTTCTGATATGCTTTCAGGGACTATTATAAGTGCTTCTACTTTGCTTAAAAATGATTCTATTGTACATGAGAGTTACATAGAAAAATATGCATCTGATGCTGGTTTTAAATATGTGTATGCTAGTTTGAGTGAAGGGAATCAAGTTGAGGAAAATGATTATCACTTGTATAAAAATTTGCTGTTTCATTTGGGAAAGTTGTGCATACCACAAGGAGAGAGACTTAGTGTCATGGGAGAGGCTCATTTGTCTCTTATTGTTGGTCACTTTGGGTGGCCTTATTCAATGGTGCACATCTACAAATGTATTTGTTAGTATGAATCCTTTGTCGAAGTGTACGAAAAAAGACCAATTTAGCTACGCATAACTAATAGCCCTAACATCAAAAGTGGCTGCCAATATCTTCAGATCTGCAGTTAGTTGATCAAGACAAGAGCTGCAAAAAACCAGATCTATGCATAGAAAGACATTAAGTAGTAAAAAGAAGGGTTTGCTCCATATATCCAATAGACAAGACAAGAACAATTTTTGAAAGATTTTTTTGTATTAAGGGCACCTGGGAGGAAAACAAGAAGATGTTTCCAATTCTCCTCAATGGGATGGGTTCTTGGAAGTCCTCAGCACTTCAGATCTAGCATTTCTCTCTCCTGTTGGTGTAGAAAACCCGGACAAAGATAGAACTCAAAGGGAGCTCACACAGCAAATAATGGAAAATATGACAATGATAATGGCTCAAAGTCAGACCAAGAGTATAGATCCAGAGTGATATAATAGGCAACAAAAGGTGAAGAATGGTAGGAGAAACCCTCCTATTTATAACAAAATATTGGGTCATTCTAGATCTTGGTGCATGATTAAAATAACATTAACCAAATCTAGATCCACCTTTTATGGAATATTTTATTATATTTGTTGGAGGGAAAAGGTATTTGACTTGGGTCAAATCCTTTATTTGTGAATAATAAATAAATGATTTATTTATCATTTTAAGGAAGTGGTTGAAGGATAACCAAATAAATAATGATTTATTTAATTATTTATGGGTGATTTGGTCATATTTAACAAGGAATATTATTTAAATAAGATTTAAATAATTATTCCTAGAAAATAATAAGATAAATAAAGATTTATCTAATTAATTTCTTTGTTTTGGGTTAAACATGACTAGGAAAATCAAACAAATATAGGTTTGTTTAATATTTCCTTTTGGGGTTTCCTGTTTAGACCATAAACAACCTAATAAATGTGGTTTATTAAGTTATTTTACATAGTGAAAGCAATTTTACTTAGGGTAAAATTGGTCTTACATGGTGTACTTGGTTCCATCTAATGATAATAGGTTAGATGACCAAAAAATGGTGTAACAGATTGCCCCCCAGCGTGCGAGTGTTAGGAGCAAATCGTATGACCGAAGTACGTTGTAAGAACTCAATCACCAAACATCAAAAGGGAAGTCAGAGAGAGAAATGTGAGGTAGAATAACGTGCTGAAGAACTAGACCCTGAGGAGACGAGACTTACAGGTGCAACAAGTCTCTTTTTATGAGAGGGTACCTATGCTAAAGGCGGCGGGGGAGGCATACCTATGCCCGCCGAGACAAAGTACAAAAGAATAGTGTGTCCAGTAAACAAGGGACCGAACCATAAAGTACAGCCGGCATAAACATGAGCTAGATAGAAATACAATGAGGGATCCCATATACATGCTGTGCCTGGGATAACAGCCAGGACTTATACAATAATATCTGAGTACATGAGATACAAATACAACCCAAATGCCCCCTACAAGCGGGGAAGGGCTCACAAAATCTGACCGATACATGAAAATCAAAGAGGCGCTGCAAGCGGCTAAGGCCTACATCATCAAATATATGGAGCTGCATCGAAGGGTGCAATGAAGAGGTCATCCGGGCATGTGGGGGGCTACCTGCAGGGCCACCCCCTCATGAGGGCTGAGAGATCTCACACACACCCGAGAATCACCAAGAGCTGTTGCTGTATCACTGAACCATTAAGTATACAGATCTCGATCATGCTGAAAGGAACTGGAATGGAGAAACAATCAAGTGAAAGGGAAATAAGAGATCCCTTTGCCTGATCCGAGGCACCGAACAAGAGTGGAAGCTGGAACCAAGGTACACCGCCCTCTAGACCCATCTTCTGGAATGAAGGAGCTGATGTCGACAGAAGGAGGTCTGCCATAAGTGAGGCAATGAGAGATCCTCAACTAAGGCACGAGAGAAAATAGTAGAGCGACTGACAGACTAATACCAATGATGATGATGAAATGGAGGGGACTGAGTAGTGAATGGATGAATTCCCTTGTTAGAGCATAAAGGGCATGAATGACATGGTAGGGACTGACACAATATCATGAGGGATAGGGGACAGTGGGACGAAAGGCCATAATGTGCGACACGAGAGAGGGACCAAGCAATGAAGGATGGAGGACTATAGCGGGATACAAAGGGACTCGGGGTAGACTCCATGAATGCGGTGATGACTCAACTCGGATGCTCTAAACAAGGGCGACGTGATGGTGCTGCCACACAGTAAAGGGCCAATGGGGGACCATAAAACATGAGTACAAGATGGTAACTCACGACGAACATCATCACGAGAATGGATAAGTATGGAGGCCAAATGGTGCCCCTAGTATGAGTGTTGCAAGTGAAGAAATTCGATTTTGAGGAGGGTTATGGTGAGGGGCATAGGTGCCCCCAAGCATGGTGTGGTCATGCCAAAATGTATTTAGAAAAAGGGGAATCTAAGCACATTTTAATGATGTGGTGTGCCATTTGTTGTCGTTATGGTTATGCAGTTTGAGAAAGGAAATGGAGGATTACCAATCTCTTTTAGTACTGCATATATGAAGCAAATGGACTTTAAGTTTTCGGGGTGGCATACCTGGTGTCACTATCCCAAAGAGAGGATTTGGAGATAATGAACTGATGCTCTCCTAGAAAACCCATAGGTTGGTCAACAACCATGTCTAAGAGATTGGGTTGCTGATGGAAGATGAGGGAACGATAAGGGGTATCATCCCTAGAGTGATTTGAAGTGATATGGGACTCTAGAGGTTCTTTGAAAGGTGGAAGAATAATGGTACTAAAGTCGACATGACCATATACACTAGGAGAGTTGTGGAGAATTGCTTCTCTTGGTCTCTCAAATGTGGGTGCCCCCTTACCCAAACATTGGGTTTCAGTGTAATGGCCACAAGGTGTATGTGGTGCAAGGGGGAATAGATAAAGTCAGGGGTGGGGATTTCTTCCATAATGTAGTCATCGTGATAGAAGATGGGGTTACTGGTGGAAGAAAGACCACCTGACGCGGCGAAGCTACCCAACTCATCATCATGAGAAGAGAGGTTCACATGCGCATCGTCACAAGGGGTGACAGAAGAGTAAGTAGATAAAGGATCTATCGATGTTGAGCCCAAGGTGATTGCTGAAGTAGGGTCAAGCGAAACAATAGGGGAGGGTTCAGAGGGAATGTTCCCCAAGAGTCTCATGGATGATGATAGGAAGAAAATGTTGGACGAAGGCTCCGTCATCTCGACATCAGGAGGGGGAATGTCAATGGGAGCAGTCATGTTTGGTAGTTTTGCCAAAGCAAAATGCGCAAATATGGGAGAGGTGGACTCATTGCGCTTGGCCTCGAATTGGCAGACCGCGGCAAGAGAGGTGCGGAAGTCCTCGAGGCGGGGACAAAGGTGGGTGTAATGGCCATGGAGATCACACAAAGCACAGGAGTGGTTGGTGTTAATAGTCTTGGGGTTCTTGGTCATGGTTGCAGAAGGAATAGAGGCTTCCGGGACCATGGACTCAGGGAATGCGACATTAACCATGGGTTTGAGATGAAGCAATTTAGGACAGGTATGGGTGGCGTGACCGACAACATCACACAAAGCACACTGGATGGTATGCTGTGGAGGTCGAGGAGGGGCTGGGTTTGTTGGGGCAGCCTTGTCCTTTGATGCCCCCTTGCGAGTGTTGCCCTTCTTACCCGAAGCGGTCGCAACAGGAGGTGGTTCCTGTTGAGGTGACTGAGGCACTGTTACAGCGGGAGAAGTCATGGGGACCGGTTGAACCGGGGTCAAAGCAATATAAGGTTTTGGTTGACCAGGCAGGGTTGCGACTGGAGGATCATGGTACCAGACAGGAATCCCAAGGGTCAGGTTAGGAAGAGAGAGGGTGGCCATGACCGGTACCGTGTACACTCCTGGTGGGGGAGCTAGGAATGGTATCTGACCAGAGGGGTAATGGCCAGGTGGGACGGCTCCTAAATGGATAAGGCTTGGAGGAACCATTCGAGGAGGGTAAAGAGGCTCATGAATACCAGCTACAGGTGAAGGGCTAGGAGCAGGTTGCGGAGAGCCTTGATTCTTCGACCTTAGCGACGCGGGTTGAAGCGGCAGAGACGAGTGCATCATGCAAACATTCGATGGTGAGGTCGAGAGATAGGAGGAGGAGGAAGACCGGGGGAGGGTTCAGAAAGAGGTCTTTGCTTAGATGCCGGGAAGACAGTCGAAGGAATCGACGGTTTGCTTGTTGGCGACAGAAGAAACCCAGTGGAGTCTCGGAGTGAGGTACGAGATTTTGATGAGGACTATGTCAGCGAATTCGATGGCTACTATCTTTCCATTATGAGGGAAAGACATCTTGCGGAAAACCGTGGATGGGACAGCAGACATAGCATAGGTGTAGCTCCGCCCCAAGAGAATGTTGTAATCTAGAGGGGCGTCAATGACTTCGACGTCAATGCAAACAGTCTTGCCCGCAAGAGTGATAGGACAATTACGGAAGAGGCCAATGGGCTGGGAGGCATGGCCATCCCATGCTCAAAGGGTGATCGTGGAAGGGGCCAACTTAGGAGATCTGAGTTGCTTCCAAACCGAAGCAGACATCACGCAGGTGGATGCCCCCTCATCAATTATACACCGTGAAATGTTAGCGTTCCGGATTTTGACTGGGATTTGGAAGGCGACGGAAGCAGGAAGAGGAGGATGTTCTGATTGATGGGCGTCGAAAACAATCATTTGGTCATCAGCAGGATCTACAACACCCATGGCAGAGAGAAAAGCCTTTTTTTGGGAAGGGCACGACCGGAGGAGTTCCAATGTGGAAATGACAGCAGGATACTGCGCCAAATCATCTACTATGCTATATGAATGAGCAGCTCGACCAGAAGCAGCATTTCGGTGTAATGGTCCCTTAGGAATCTTGGTATGAACCTCAAATTTGGGATGAGGGATATGCAAGGGACCATTGGATGTCGAAAGAGGCTCTGTAGAACCTGAAGAAGGGGACTCGGGGGCAGACTGAGCGGAAGGTGTGGGGTACTGGCGAGACCGAGTTTGAAGGTTAAGGTCGACGGTTAGAGGTGGATCAGAGTTCATCATGAGGATCTGGTAATTGGAGGAACCAGAAGGGGAAGGTTGAGTGGCCACCTGTCCGTCAGGTGGTTGGGTAGCCACGAATCCCTGCTGTGCATCCACCTGCGCTTGAGGGGGCGGTGACTGCTGTTGCAGGGGTTGAGAAGGAAAGGGAGGCGGAGGTGCTGATGCTGGAGGAGCTGGAGCACCAAACTACGGATACGAATAATAAGGGGGTTGGGTAACATTATGGTGAGCAGGAGGTTGGGCCAAAAAAGGAGGTATGTTGTATCCTAGATATGTGCTACCAGGAGGGGGACAAGTGCGGGAGGTGCTGCCCCCTCCCCCAGGAAAACCATAACCCATGGGAGGTTGGGCATATGGATGAGAGAGAGCTCCAACGATACCGTCGGCGACATCAGGTGCCCCCTGTGCATTGACACCACCGGGTGTGGGGAGATCAGGTAGAACGGTATAAACATAACCTGTCTGAGCGTAGATCAAGTCATATTTTAACGCCAGTTGGAGGGCAGCTTCTTCGGTTTGGGGAAAATGCGACGCGACATCTTTCCCGATAGGAGGCAAGAGAGATCTAAGGAACCAGTCCATGTAGACACGGTCTTGGAAAGTATGGGATTGACATAGGCTCTTTCTTCTTCGCCATTCCTGGACATGATCGGATAGGCGGGTTGCAGATGATTGACAGAAAGAAGTCAAAAGTTCGATACCAGTGTCATAACGAAGGGGAAGCTGGAAGTAAGATAAAAAAGCTCGGGCAAGAGTCGCAAAGGTGGTATGAGAGGAAGTGGTCTAATCAACATACCACTTAGAAGCCACGCCTGTAAGCGTTTGTTGGAATAACTGAAGACGGAAAGAGTCATCAGTAATGGAGGTAGATGAACACCACATGTGGAAAGATCAAACATGATTTGAAGGATCTTCTCCAGCAAGGCCTTCAAACTTTGGGATGTCAGAAGGGAGCTTTGTCGGCATAGCAGGCCAACTAGCGTCATGGTGTATAGGGTCATTTGTCAACCGGTCCAAATCGGAGAGGCTGAGGCCTGCCATGAAGGGGAGCAAGGGCGCAGCCGAGGGAGTTCCTATGGCGGTTCCGCTAGTAGCAGTCCTGGCATTAGGGCTGGGATTACCGCTAGCATTAGGCCTTAGACCAGACATAGTGAAAATGACAGGGGGAGAACCAGAAGTAAAAGGAGAACCCTTTGAATTAGAAGAGGAGTCGGAGTGCGGAATCGAAGGAGGACTAACTCGACGATGGCGGGAAGGAGTAGGTTGACTGACCGGAAACTGAGGGTGAAGGCCAAGAAGTCTCCAGGATGTGCACTTTGGGGGCGCAATGGTGACAACACAAACACGACACAAGGGGAAGAAGAACGATCAACAAAGGAAGGGAGGTGCAGAATCAAGGGATTACAATGTTGAAACAAGGGTAGATAGGTGCAGTGTCAATTGATTTTAAAGTCTTTGCCTGGCAGTGTAAACCAGGCTCTTCTTCGCTTAGGGTGAGTGTGTGGCGTGCGTTGATTTTAATTTTTAAACCCTTTTCGTTTTGAGAGAAAGAGAAAAAGTGTGCTACATAACTGAAAATAATGCTGTAAAAAACAATATATAATGCTGAAATAACAGAAAATTAACAGCTACTAGTGCATCGATCCAACCCAAGAAGGCGGGTCTCTCAAAACTAATCTAAAAGAGAGAAAAAATCTAGTCAAAACACACTAAAAAGAGGCCAATAGATCTAGGGTCGAAAGGGACATGGATCTAAAGGGAAAAGCTGCTGGAAAGAGGTGCAGAACACAGCCCAAGAGGCAGAGGCAAGGTGGCTGTAAAAAAGGGAGGAAATCAGCTAAAGGCAGAAGGGACAAGAAGGAGGCCCTAAAGGCAGGTCCAAACAAAACTATAGGAGGTGATTTGAAAGGGAGAGGAGCTGATTTAAAGGGATCTGAAAAGGAGGGATCAAATCTGAAAAAGGAATGGCTGAAAACTCTAAAAATTTAGACACTTACAGCAGCTAAAACTCTTCCACAAAAAGTGGAGGGTACTGAGGCCCTAGGGGGCTAGATTCCCACTTAGTTGAGTAAAACAGAGCAAGAATAGGTCTAAACGGGCGGAGACGAAGGTCAGACAACCCTGACAGAGGTTCAGACAAAACCCAAAAAAATTTCAGAAAAATTCCAGAAAAAAAGTCCAGGTCGCAGTTTTTGACCTGTTTTTCGCTCAGGTAGCAGTTTTTGGGCTGTTTTCCGCTTCCCAGGTCGCAGTTAATGGGCTAAAAAGTGTGACCTGGAGTCCAGGTCATAGTTTCTGGGCTGAAAAGTGCGACCTGAAGCTCCGGGTGTCTCGGCAGCAGATTTCCGAAAAAGTTGCCTTCTCAGTTGCGGCTGATGTCTGTCACCTGCGCAATAGGGCCAGAAACACGCGAAAGTTAGAAATTTTGATGTTTTAGGGTTTTATAGGTGAAAAAAAACATAAAAATAGGAAAAACCAAAAGATGAAAAGAAACCCTAGGGTCTGAAGTAGCTGGATATGCAGGAATATGAAAAACGACAACGGTCGTAATTTAAAACCCGTGTGGAGTCGTCATTTGTTAGTATGAATCCTTTGTCGAAGTGTATGAAAAAAGACCACTTTAGCTACACATAACTAATAGCCCTAACAACAAATGTGGCTGCCAATATCTTCAAATCTGTAGTTAGTTGATCAAGACAAGAGCTGCAAAAAACCAGATCTATGCATAGAAAGACATTAAGCAGTAAAAAGAAGGGTTTGCACCATACATCCAATAGACAAGACAAGAACAATTTTTGAAAGAATTTTTTGTATTAAGGGCACCTGGGAGGAAAACAAGAAGATGTTTCCAATTCTCCTCAATGGGATGGGTTCTTGGAAGTCCTCAGCACTTCAGATCTAGAATCTCTCTCTCTTGTTGGTGTAGAAAACCCGGACAAAGATAGAACTCAAAGGGAGCTCACACAGCAAATAATGTAGAAAAATGTGACCAAGTGTATAGATCCAGAGTGATCTAATAGGCAACAAAAGGTGAAGAATGGTAGGAAAAACCCTCCTATTTATAACAAAATATTGGGTCATTCTAGATCTTGGTGCATGATTAAAATAATGTTAACCAAATTTAGATCCACCTTTTATGGAATATTTTATTATATTTGTTGGAGGGAAAAAGTATTTGACTTGGGTCAAATCCCTTTATTTGTTAATAATAAATAAATAATTGATTTATTTATCTTTTTAAGGAAGTGGTTGAAGGATAATCAAATAAATAATGATTTATTTAATTATTTGTGGGTGATTTGGTCATATTTAACAAGGAATATTATCTAAATAGGATTTAAATAATTATTCCTAGAAAATGATAAGATAAATAAAGGTTTATCTAATTAATTTCTTTGTTTTGGGTTAAACATGATTAGGAATAATAATTAAATTATGGTTTAATTAATTATTCCATGAGGAAAATCAAACAAATATAGATTTGTTTAATATTTCCTTTTGGGGTTTCCTGTTTAGACCATAAACAACCTAATAAATGTGTTTTATTAAGTTATTTTACATAGTAAAAGCAATTTTACTTAGGGTAAAATTGGTCTTACATGGTGTACTTGGGTCCATCTAATGATAGTAGGTTAGATGACCAAAAAATGGTGTAACACTATTATTAACCAAGATCTTGATCTAACTGCTTGGAATATTTTATTATATTTTGTTGGAGGGAAAACAAATTTAAATTGGTTAAATCCATTTATTTAGAAATAATAAATAAATAAATGATTTATTTATCATTTCAAGGACGGGGTTAAGGAATAATTTAATAAATAGTGATTTATTTTATTATTCCTAAATGATTAGTCAAATTTAACAAGGAATATTAATTAAATAATGATATAATTAATTATTCATAGAGAATAATGAGATAAATAATGATTTATCTAATTATTTCTCATTAATTGGGTTAAATATGACCGAGAATATTATTTAAACAATGGTTTAATTAATTATTCCTAGAGGAACACCAAATAAATAAGGATTTATTTAAAAATTCCTCATGGGGTTTCCCGTTTGAACCGAAAATAACTTAACAAAATATGGTTTATTAAATTATTTCTTATAGTGAAACAAATTTTACTATGGTAAAATTGGTCTTACATGGTGTACTTTGATCCATGCGAGCATTAGGAGCTAATCGTGTGACTGAAGTACGTTGTAAGGACACAATCACTTGACACCGAAGGGGAGTCATAGACATAGATATACATAGACTGAGTGAAGTGAGAGAGGACAATGATTTGAGGGGGTGAGACCTGTTGTGGATGATTTTGTCACCCCCCTAGAGACAGCCTAGAGTTGCCATAGACCAGTGCCTATAACAACTTCATCAAGTAGGTTGCCATCATCTTCATCAAGTGGGTTGCCATCAAGGACAACACATTGCATCATATTGCCAACACCTAACTTCCTAACTTTGATTTTCATTTAATATTTCTTATCATAATATTTCTTGAACTTCCTTCATGATATATATGTTTTCTCACCTTCATTCAATATTGGGTAAACGTTCACGGTCTTACCTTAATTTCTATTCTAATTCCCTTTCCTAAATTTCTAACTTTGATTTTCATTTAATATTTCTTATCATAATATTTCCTTAACTTCCATCATGATATATATGGTTGCTCACCTTCATTCAATATTGGGTAAAATGTCATGGTCTTACCTTAATTTCTATTCTAATTCCCTTTCCTAACTTCCTAACTTTGATTTTCATTTAATATTTTTTATCATAATATTTCTTCAACTTCCTTCATGATATATATGGTTTCTCGCCTTTTTTCAATATTCGGTAAAAGGCCATTGTATTACCTTAGTTTCTATTCTAATTCCCTTTCCTAACTTTCTAACTTTGATTTTCATTTAATATTTCTTATATCATAATATTTCTTGAACTTCCTTCATGATATATATGGTTGCTCACCTTCGTTCAATATTGGGTAAAAGGTCATGGTCTTACCTTAATTTATATTCTAATTCCCTTTCCTAACTTTGATTTTCCTTTTGACCTTGGAGATAAACCCAGTTATTAAATATGATAGTCATCCCCTCTAGGGAACTTAGTATGGGTTGCTTAGTGGTTTTGATCCCTTATGATGATGTGAGGTGGTGTTTCAAACATAGGAGTAACTTGTGTTTGCATGTGATTCTCATGGGCCATGGTTTCTTTTGTGGGTTATAGAAGGTTTAGTTCTACCTCCTAAGATAATATTTATAAAAAACTTCCCTTTATTCATTAAATTAAAAATAGATCTATACTAAGGATTACTCTTTATATGTATTTCTACAATATAAATTGTAAGGATTACTCTTTATATGTATTCCTACCATATAAATTCTAACAATAATTAATCACATATATGCGTTAAAGTAGAATATGAAATAAGACCTTTTTACACTTGGATTGACTCGTAGGTATATAGATGTGTGGGTTTGGGAATGTGGTTCACATGAAAAGTTATAGGGATGGATTTAGTGGAAACCTTTTATAAGATCAGGACTCAAACAATTGTGATATTTTCCCTTCTTTCCAACTTAGTCCATCCTTCAAGAAAAATCCATTTTACTGAATGAGATATATCCATATTGTTCCACTAATATTTTTTCACCAACAACTATTCCATTTTGGACTTTTATATCTCAAAACTATGCTCATTGAATTTATGCATTTATATCTTTAAACTACTTGAAACTATTTTATTACATCATAGGAATAATTTCGAGAAAAACACATTAGCCATAAAAGTTTCCCATTGAAACCAAAAGTGATTTGATACAAAACATAGGTTTTAACCTTATATATTTAATTGTTTCAAATAGATTTTTAATAAATTAAAAATATTCAATGTAAAACACATGCACAAATTAACATATAATTGTGATTTTTTCCCTTTTTTCCAACCTAGTGGACATCCTTATAGAAAAATCCATTTTAATGAAGAAAATATATCCATAGTGATCCACTGATATTTGTTCACAAAAAAATCTTCCATTTTGGACTTTTACATCTCAAAACTATACTCATTTAATTTATGCATCTTTATTTTTAAACTACTTGAAACTATTTTATTACACCATAGGAATCATTTTGATATATCTCCCATTTTAATGGGGTGTATCACATTTCGAGAAAAACACATTGGCCATAGAAGTTTCCCATTGAAATCAAAAGTGATTTGATACAAAACATAGGTTATAACCTTATATAGTTTAATTGTTTCAAATATATTTTTAATAAAATGAAAAATATTCAATGTAAAACACATAGTATTTGGAAAAAAAAAGTAATTTGATACAAAACATAGGTTTTAACCTTATACTATGTTAATTTTTTTGAAAATAGATTCTTAATAAAATGATAAATATTCAATGTAAAACACATGCATATTAACATATAATTGTGATATTTTCCCTGCTTTCCAACTTAGTCCATCCTTCTAGAAATATCCCTTTTAATGAAGCAAATATATCCATACTGATCCACTGATATTTGTTCACCAAAAAATATTCCATTTTGGAATTTTATATCTCAAATCTATGCTCATTGAATTTATGGAGATCTATATCTTTAAACTACTCAACTACTTTATTACACCATAAGAATTATTTCGATATATCTCCCATTTTAATGGTGTGTATCACATTTCGAGAAAAAAAACAAATTAACCATAAAAGTTTCCCATTGAAACCAAAAGTCTTTTGATACAAAACATAGGTTTTAACCTTATATAGAAAAATTTGTTTCAAAGATATTCTTTTAATTTAAAATGAAAAATATTCAATGTAAAACACATGCATTCTTATACACCCTTATGTCTATGTAAAGTAGTTTTGAGTGATTCCACGGGACATGTAGTGTTAACTTCTACAAGTTCTATAGGCAGAGTCTGTAAGGGGTCAGGTAGCCTCTGGATCTCATCTTTTATGAAAGGTGACATATCTAGTAAATGCCCCTACAGTCAATCTCTGGAATAGATCTAAATTCAAGTTTTTCATTTTCATATCCATGGTCTCAAACAATGAGAGAGAGAAAAAAACCTTTTATATTCAATGTAAAACACACATGCAAATTAACATATAATTGTGATATTTTCCCTTCTTTCCAACTTAGTCCATCCTTCTAGAAAAATCCCTTTTAATGAGGCAGATATATCCATAGTGATTCACTGATATTTGTTCATCAACAACTATTCCATTTTGCACTTATATATCTCAAAACTATGCTCATTGAATTTATGCATCTATATCTTTAAACTACTTGAAACTATTTTATTACACCATAGGAATCATTTCTAGAAAAACACATTAGCCATAAAATTTTCCCATTGAAACCAAAAGTAATTTGATACAAAACATAGGTTTTAACTTTATATAGTTAATTGTTTGAAATAGATTTTTAATAAAATGAAAAATATTCAATGTAAAACACATGCACATTAACATATATAATTGTGATATTTTCCCTTCTTTCCAACTTAGTGGACATCCTTCTAGAAAATCTCTTCTTTCCAACTTAGCATATCTATATCCATAGTGATCCACTGATATTTGTTCACAAAAAACTATTCCATTTTTGAATTTTGTATCTCAAAACTATGCCCATTGAATTTATGCATCTATATATCTTTAAATTACTTGAAACTATTCTATTACACCATAGGAATCATTCCCATATGTATCTCCCATTTGAATGGGTGTATCACATTTCGAGAAAAACACAAATTAGCCATAAATGTTTCCCATTGAAACCAAAAGTGATTTGATACAAAACGTAGGTTTTAATCTTATATAGTTTAATTGTTTCAAATAGATTTTTAATAAAATGAAAAATATTCGATGTAAAACATGTATAGTATTTAGAAACAAAAAGTAATTTGATACAAAACATAGGTTTTAACCAAGTATATAGTTAAATATTTTGAAAATATATTCTTAACAAAATGAAAAATATTCAATGTAAAACACATGCACATTAACATATAATTGTGATATTTTCCCTTCTTTCCAACTTAAGTCCATCCTTCTAGAAATATCCCTTTTAATGAAGAAAATATATCCATAGTGATCCACTCATATTTGTTCACCAACAACTATTCCATTTTGGAATTATATATCTCAAAACTATGCTCATTGAATTTATGCATCTATATCTTTAAAATACTTGAAACTATTTTATTTCACCATAGGAATCATTTCGATATGTCTCCCAATTTAATGGGGTGTATCACATTTTGAGAAAGAACACATTAGCCATAAAAGTTTCCCATTGAAACCAAAAGTTCAATTTGCTACAAAACATAGGTTTTAATCTTATATAGGTAATTGTTTCAAATAGATTCTAAATTTAAAATGAAAAATATTCAATGTAAAACACATGCATTAACATATATAATTTTGTGACACTTTCCCTTCTTCCAAACTTAGTGGACATCCTTTTAGAAAAATCTCTTTTAATGAAGCAAATATATCCATAGTGATATGCATAGTGATCCACTGATATATGTTCACAAACAACTATTCCATTTTGGACTTTTATATCTCAAAACTATGCTCATTGAATTTATGCATCTATATTTTTAAACTACTTGAAACTATTTTATTACACCATAGGATTCATTTTGATATATCTCCCATTTTAATGGAGTGTATCACATTTTGAGAAAAACACATTAGCCATAAAAGTTTTCCATTGAAACCAAAAGTAATTTGATACAAAACATCTAGGTTTTAACCTTATATATAGTTTAATGTTTCAAATATATTTTTAATAAAATGAAAAATATTCAATGTAAAACACATGCATTAACATATAATTGTGATATTTTCCCTTCTTTCCAACTTAGTGGATATCCTTCTAGAAAAATCCCTTTTAATGAAGCAAATCTATATCCATAGCGATCCACTGATATTTGTTCACAAATAACATTTCGAGAAAAAACCAAATTTGATACAAAAACATAGGTTTTAACCAAGTATATAGTTAATTGTTTCAAATAGATTTTTAATGAAATGCACATTAACATATAATTGTGATACTTTCCCTTCTTTCCAACTTAGTGGACATCATTCTAGAAAAATCCCTTTTAATGAAGCAGATATATCCATAGTGGCATTGATATTTGTTCACAAACAACTCTTCTATTTTGGACTTTTATATCTCAAAACTATGCTCATTGAATTTATGCATCTATATTTTATTACACCATAGGAATCATTTCGATATATCTCCGATTTGGCATTGATATTTGTTCACAAACAACTCTTCCATTTTGGACTTTTATATCTCAAAACTATGCTCATTGAATTTATGCATCTATATTTTATTAGACCATAGGAATCATTTTGATATATCTCCCATTTTAATGGGGTGCATCACATTTTGAGAAAAACATATTAAAGCCATAAAAGTTTCCCATTGAAACCAAAAGTGATTTGATACAAAACATAGGTTTTAACCTTATATAGGTAATTTTTTCAAATGGATTCTTAATTTAAAATGAAAAATATTCAATTTAAAACAAATGCATTCTTATATGCCCTTATGTCTACGTAAAGTAGTGTGAGTGATTCTATGGGTCCTCTACACCCTTCATAGGGTATAATTGGGACAGGTAGTGTTAACTTCTACAAGTTCTATAGGCAGAGTTTGTAAAGGGCCAGGTAGCCTCTGGATCTCATCTTTTATGAAAGGTGACATATCTAGTAAATGCCCCTACAGTCAATCTCTGGAATAGATCTAAATAGAAGTTCTTCATTTTAATATCCAATGTAAAACAAATGCATTCTTATACACCCTTATGTCTACGTAAAGTAGTGTTAGTGATTCCACGAGTCCTCTACACCCTTCATAGGGTATAATTGGGACAGGTAGTGAACTAACTTCTACAAGTTCTATACGCAGAGTCTGTAAAGGGCCAAGTAGCCGTTGGATCTCATCTTTTATGAAAGTTGACATATCTAGTAAATTCCCCTACAGTCAATCTTTGGAATAGATCTAAATAGAAGTTCTTAATTTTAATATCCATAAAACACAACCACTTTAAGGTAAACTGTGTACATGTGTCATTTCTCCCACAAACTAAAGGTTTCCTCCCATTAATTGTAGATGTGAATTCTACCATAAAATTTTGAAGTCAAACTTTAAGATAAACCATGCATATGTCATTTATCTCATGATCTTGTGTCGTTTCTCCCATGCATTTGCAATAAATGTCAATATAATATATATATTTTTATTGAATTTGTTTTTTTCAAGGATAAGAAAACCATTAAATATGGTTGAAAAATGGAAATTATGCATAGAAGTTTCTTGCTATCCCAAACCAAGGAAAGTGGTGATTACATATGTGATTTCCAATATTGCGACTAGCAAAGTCGTCCAAAGGAAAATGAATTTATCGGGAAGAACAAAAAACAATGAGGCATATTATATTGGATTGATAGAAGGCTTGGGAACAACTGTGGAGTATGGATCGAATGGAGTTGTAGTTTTCACCAATTCTGAACTTGTGTGCAACCAAATGAATGGCATGTACCAAGTTAATAAGGAGAGTCTAAAAGAACTGCATGGAATAGCAAACAATATTGTTAGCCAATTTCAATTTTTTAGTATAAGGCATTGTACAAATGTGAATAAGATGTCTACTGATCTATTGCGTGGGGCAATTCCAATTCAAGATTCATCTATCAAAGATGAATTAATAGATGAATTATAATTATACAGGGCAATGCTAATGCAAGATTCATCTCTCAAGGATGAATTGGTTTTGAGACGCTCTTCTTCAAAAATTAAAGATTCATCTCTCAAATATGAATTAGTTTTGAGACACTCTTCTTCAAAAATTCAAGATTCATCTCTCAAAGATGAATTAGTGTTGAGACGCTCTCCTTCAAAATTTATTGATGGACATTGTAACATATCTTGGATATGTGTGTGTTGTGTACTTATAAATGCATCTTTTTTATTGACCATGTGTTTTTTTCAATTATATACCAAGTGTGCTCCTATCACACCATGTAAAGTGCAACTTGGTAAAATTCACATTTGCAATAAGTGGTGAACTTCACATTTTTATAAAATTAAAATGCGGGGACTTCAACAAATTTTTGCTTAAATGGAGTTTCACTTCTTTTTTTAATGACAATGTGTTTTTTTCAATTTTATACTAAGTGTGCTCCCACCATGTAAAGCACAATTTGGTGAACTTATCATTTTTATAATTTTTTTTTGCTTAAATTGAGTTTCACACATCAATTAGTGCTTTGAAAGTTGTGTTTTACATAATTTGTGTACACTAAATTACATTAATTTTTTGAAATTTATTTTCAATTTATTTTAAATTAGTCATTTAAAAAGATAATTGTAAATGTCCACTGTAGATATATATATCATGGAGGATGAACGACGAAGATCAACAAAATCTCATATCCCTACGAGAGGGGGGGATCAGGGATCAAGGGATGTTCAAGGTATTTAAATATAATCTTAAATCTCCATACATGTGTGTACATATGGAATTGATTTTTTATCAAATTTGTGAGTTAAATTAGTTGTTAATAAGTTTCATTTTTTATTTTTAGGAGCTAATAAGAGGAGAAGGGTCTCTACTCCTTCCATGGAGCATGCCCATGGTTCAAACAATCGTGGTATGGTTTGAACACAATTTAATCAATGAATATGTATGTGTGTATTTATATGTATGAATGTATTTTTCAATTGATTATAAATTCGTATTTGTTTATGAAACTTCTCTCTCGTCTCAAAAGGTTGGTGGTGGTTCAAATATCCTTAGAGGGCCATCAATAAGTGCTAGAAGGTTGTGTGAAAGTGGTGATATTTATTCCCCCAGAGGCCAATCAACAACTGGTGGTGCTGGTTCTCAGCAGGGTCGTTCTAGTTCTCAACAGTTTCAGGGTGGGGAAGATGCTAGCGAACCACGTCGAGGTTGCCATCAATTTCAATATATTTTTCATTCAATTTGTACAAATTTGTTTACATGTGTTTTTTATAATATACAAAATTTTATATATTGATGCAGAGGCTGAAAATGCTCCAAATGTTGGTAAAAAAAGACGCAGGGCAGAACGCTACATTCAAGAAGAAGGTTTTCCACCCACCATGACTTATCCGGTCGACATTTCTGATATACCATGGGAAAGAAACATGGCGCAATGCACCTTAGAAAGGTGTCAACAACTTCATGAAAAATTGCAGAGAGATCTTGTGGCTTTGAATCTACCTGCTGAGAGTTGAGAAAGCCTCGAAATAGTTACACATTCTTTAGGCGAACTAGTAGTCGTGAACCGAAATCTTGGGCCAACGACTGATACATTTGTAGAAGTCATGAGAAAAAGAAAGGAAACAATAATGGGTCCCGATAAATAGGAGGATGTAAAACAAAGAGTTACAACAGAAAATGCAAAGTCAATGTTTAATTTCAAAGAAGGGCCAAAAAGAAAGATGTTGAAGGTGCAATATTTCAAGCACCCCAATATAACTCACTATTTGTATGATAGGCACCTTGTGGCCTGTGGAAGAATCCCATGGAACGATGAGGTTCCTCTTTATTTTGCAAAATTTTTTATGCAAAATTATTTTTGGAAATGAAACCCAATTACAATGACCTTCTGTCTGAATTTTTGGTCCTAGGAAAGGTCGATTGTGTGACCGTAGGGGGGCTAGGCGTGATGTTGAGTTGCCTCGCCCAGAGCCACCATTGATTAGTCGACATTTTCGGGTCGAAACTTTGCGGTCAGAGATGGATGCGACTTCTCAAATTAGTCGAGAAGCAAGAGAGGCCATCATCAACAATGATCACAGTGGATTGGGTGGAGTCGATGTTTGCTTGAATCGACAAAGAGTACGTGAGAATGCACGCGCCAATTTTGTGTATTGTATAGATGAAGATATTAACAACATGATTGTTAAAGATTTCAGAATATATGCAAATAATTGTTGCAATGGTTGGCAAGACCTAATTCTTCATGAGGAAGAGGGCACAGGAATGGTATGTGTTAATGGTTAGGGTTCAATTATTTTAACACATACATGTACAATTTGTAATAAATACACATGTATATGTATACATTTATTTGTATGTACATTAATCTAACAAAAATGTATCATTATATGTTAAAACACCATTTGCAGTTGTCACACATGATGAATGACGAAAATGTTAAGATCACATTCGGAGCCTCTAGTTCAGACAATCAAGATGGATCTCACCATCAAGATATGTTGACAAATGTTAGTGTTTTTTAAGTGATATTTTTAAAATAAATAATTGTGCACACATGTACATGTATATATATAATAATAAAATGTTTTAACAGATTCTAATTCCGTCCGATGTTTTTGGGATGGCGGTACCTTCTTCTTCCTTGGGAGATGTACCTTCTAGTTCCTTAGGAGATGTGCCATATCCACAACAAGTATGGACAATTTTTCACTTTTAAAATTTATTTTTTTAAGTTATATATATTCCACCTCAAAAAGTTCCATTAAAAAATGAGATATATATATATATATATATATCTTCAGTTATTTTAAATTTTTTGAATTTTAGGTTTTTGGAGATTTTATTTTGGAGCCTCTCTTAGGAGATGTCCCAAATTCACCTGCAGAAGTATTCAATTTTTCACTTTTAAATATATATGTTTTTTTTTTTAAGTTATAATTTATAAATTGAAGTTTAAAAGTGTTATTATAAATTGAGATCTTGATCTTGAGTTATTTTATACTTTTAAAATTTTGAATTTTAGGTTTCTATAAAAGATTTCTTTAATCCACGGACTCTAGCAACGGAGATAGGAACATCCACATCATTTCAACCATTTGAACAAGTTGTCTAACTTTTTTTTTAATATTATTGAAATTAAGTTTATATATACATGCATTTTCATCTAATTTTTTTTAATATATATATATATATATATATTGTACAGTTTACTGTTGGAGATGTTCCCATGGGGGAAGTTGTAGCAGGCGAGCAACAAATGGAGAGGGAACCTCATGAGGTATTCCATGATTTTTTTTTATATTTTGTTTTTTACATGAAGTTATATATATTCTCACTCATTTTTAAAACATCAAATTTTAATGTTTGTATGTGCATTGTGTACATGTTCCCCATGCTTCGCAAGATAGCTCACGGATTGAGACTCTGCTAGGAAAGTCACTACATCCATCTGTATTTGATGGACATGATTTCTAGATTTGATTGAGATTTCTAGTCTTAAATTTACTTTTTTATATATTATCTAGATGCATATATATATATATAACTTGATACTTGATACTTGGGAGATCTACAATTTTTGGACATATTTTATTGTGTTAATATAATTTGTTTTGTTTTTAAAACTTAAGTTCTGGATGCTTGAAGTATATTTGGCATGTGAAGTAATGTTGTGATCTATAATTTTTTGTTAAATTAAAGGTTAAGTTTTGGATGGTTGATCTACATTTGGCATGTGATATAATGTTAAATGTTTTTATTGGATAGTTGAACTACAATTGGCATGGCATGTGAAGTAATGTTGTGATATAATCAAAAAGTTTTTAAAACCCAAGTTTTGGATGGTTGGAGTACATTTGGCATGTGAAGTAATGTTGTGATCTATAATTTTTTGTTAAATTAAAAGTTAAGTTTTGGATGGTTGATCTACATTTGGCACATGTGATATAATGTTAAATGTTTTTATTGGATAGTTGAACTACAATTGGCATGACATGTGAAGTAATGTTTTGATATATAATCAAAAAGTTTTTAAAACTCAAGTTTTGGATGGTTGAAGTACATTTGGCATGTGAAGTAATGTTGTGATCTATAATTTTTTGTTAAATTAAAAGTTAAGTTTTGGATGGTTGATCTACATTTTGCATGTGATATAATGTTAAATGTTTTTATTGGATAGTTGAACTACAATTGGCATGACATGTGAAGTATTTTTTTGATATAATCAAAAAGTTTTTAAAACTCAAGTTTTGGATGGTTGAAGTACATTTGGCATGTGAAGTAATGTTGTGATCTATAATTTTTTGTTAAATTAAAATTAAGTTTTGGATGGTTGATCTACATTTGGAATGTGATATAATGTTAAATGTTTTTATTGGATAATTGAACTACAATTGGCATGACATGTGAAGTAATGTTTTAATATAATCAAAAAGTTTTTAAAACTCAAGTTTTGGATGGTTGAAGTACATTTGGCATCTTAAGATTTCTTTTGATCTCTGCATACTCTTGTTTGAGTGAAAAAAATTCCAATGGGAAGAACATAGATTTTCAATGCAACTAACCATATCAATTGAGCTCTAATTGAAAAAAGAGTAAATAAAAGTTAACATGCCAACAAAACATGTCAGCAAAATAACATTCGTGGTTGTCATTTTTATTGGAATAGCTAAATCATATTTTAAGGATTCTCCATCCAAAAACAATTTCAATGAAGAGAATCCTTAATATGATTTAGTTATTCCAATAAAAATAACAACTAAGGATGTTATTTTGTTGGCTTTTTGGTTTTTTTTACTTTTTTTTCAAATAGAGCTCAATTGATATGGTTAGTTGGATTGAAAAGCTATGTTCCTTTCATTGGAAATTTTTTTCACTCAAACAATAGTATGTAGAGATAAAAAACAATATTAAGATTACTTTCAAGTACAATCAAGTTTTCCAAACATTTTCCCACATGATGATACCTTCATTGACTCTAAAAAGTAGTTCATGGGCTATATGTTCTGCCTCTTTCCCATATAAATCCCTTTAATTTTGATTGGAAATATAAGAAGTAGATATATGTTTGTTGAATTGGGGTCAATGTCATTAATGCACTCAACTAGGTAGCCTTGTTGATTTATAAACTGGTAAATTGATGACATTCAGTTAATTGCATTCTAGAACATATATATTCAGTTGCCTCTTTCCCATATAAATCCCTTTAATTTTGATTGGAAATATAAGAAGTAGATATATGTTTGTTGCATTGGGGTCAATGTCATTAATGCACTCAACTAGGTAGCCTTGTTGATTTATAAATTGGTAAATTGATTACATTAAGTTAATTTCATTCTAGAACATATATATTCAGTGCGCGAAACATTTTTCATCAATGCACATGGGAAAACTACTTGAACAATTAATTTCATTCTAGAACATATATATATATATATATATATCCAATACGTGCACAATGTTTTTCATCAATGCACATAGAACATATCCAACCATTGGACAGACAAATTTTGTACTAGATTTTCAATCAGGAATAGAGATGTGGGTCAAATCCCATCAAAAGTCAGAGAAGTGCTCCAAGTCTCTTGTCTGAAAGGAATCTTCGTACAAAATTATACTGTGTATGATTTATTTACATTGTGGATATTTTTTACCAGAAAATCCCACAAGAAAACTGGGCATGCATTCAATTCGTGTATATATCCAGTACGTGCGACATTTTTCATCAATGCACATAGAAAAACTACTTTTAGTTAATTGCATTCTAGAACATATATATTGAGTACGTGAAACATTTTACATAAATGCACATAGTAAAACTACTTGAACAATTAATTGCATTCTAGAACACACACACACACACACACACACACACACACATATATATATCCAATACATGCAACATTTTTCATCAATGCATGTATAGAAAAGCTACTTTCAGTTGATACTAGAGTGTGCATGTACCAAAACAATTTGTACATGTGCAAACACTTGCACAGATAACATAACAAGGCAACTCAATTTTTAATTGAGTACTGGAAGTTCTAAAACATATAATCCAAAGAGAATAAATTGTTGGGCAGTTCAATCAAAAAAATTCCAATGGAATGCCATCTTCAATAATTCGTTCATGATCGGATTTTGACATTTTCCATTTCTTAATTTTCGTTTTTTTCTTTGATTGAACCTCTATCAACTTTATGCATGCTGCACACACCAAGTGACTATATTGAAAACTTATGAAATCGGGTTCATAGTCTTCAAAGTAAACAAAATCCCCACTTTGATTAGTTTGTCTAAAAAAATAACCTTTCAGTATAATAGATCCTCTTTCATATGGAAATCTGTGATCATTATAATTTTCTAATAATTTCATTTTTTGTTCAGTGCAATGCATCAAATAATTCACATTTTCATCGTTGTCATTAGGTGCAATTACAACAAAAAAATCTCCTGCACAATAAAACAAACTTAACAAAATTATACATATTTAAATTTATTTCTAGATCTTTATCATTATAAAGCAATTTAAATGTTACCTTCTCTAACAAGATCAGAAACTCGATCACCATTGCATGATATTGTAGTCTCCTCTGACTGCATTTCTTCAAACATTACAATGGACATTTTTCCCTTTGTATTTAGCTTTGTATGTTTCCAATCTTTTACATACATTTTGTTTTCACAAACGTCATTGGATTTTGTGTTGTCTATGCAAACATGAAAAAAACAAGAATATTTTCTTTTATCCAATGCAAACACATTTTTGGATGACTTTGTTTTAATTGAATGCAATTTTCGAGTTCCTTTTATTGTTTCAATGCCATTTCCAATTGATCTATCTATGTCTTCGATCCCAATATGCCAAAAAAAACTTTATATGGAAAATTTAAAGAATAATGTAAATATGATATCAAAATACAATAAAAGATAATCATTGTGATAAATGTACATTGTTTAAAATTAGATAGCCAATAAAAATTAAATTGAATGTACCTTCGCACTTCCCTTGATCGGTTAGTCTCATGGCTTAGAGCAACGATGGACCATTGAACAACTTCTTTCACGTCCACAAGTTAGCTTGCAGAGGGGTTAATTTGATATCTTCGAAGTGCTCGTTTTATGCATGCCCTTGCACCGTCATGTTCTCCTTTTCCATGGCCAGTCTCAAATAAATTCCAACAATGTTTAATGTAGGTTTTCTTATGAAGACAACACAACCAAAAGAATGATCTTGTAGATTTGAATTGACCTGCGCATTCGTCTAACCATACCCAATGTTCATTGAATGTTATTCCACGATTTTTCAAGGAATCATAAATTTTTCCAAAACAATTTTGTACAAAATATGTATCATGTGTACGATCGTCACTGATATAAAAGTGATATTCTTTAATAATATGTTGATTTTCACTGGTGCTTTCTATATGATTGACGTTTTTTTCAGCATGTCTATATAGAATATGGAAGAGCATGGAGACTTGGTTAGAATGATAGTATTCACTCTGAATTTCTTTTTGTGGAACGAATGTGTAGTTTTCTGCAAAATCAATTATTGACAAAACGGTCCCTGGTGGTAAAACTTCATGGGATTTTTTGAATTTTAAGTCTTTCCATCGAGTTCTATGGGAATGCTTGGTGTATTTGTAGATTTCTGCCTCAAACTTTCTCAAAAAGTCTATCAAAAGAATTTCTTCTTCTCGTAATTCAATTCTTTTAACACTATTTGCACCTTGACTTGATGTATGGATATATTCATATCTCTTCCATTTCACTTTCATGTTGGACAATGATTGATCATTTATATTAGTACGATATTTGTTTTGAAATTTAGTCAATTTCCACAATCATCACATTTTTTACCACTAACACATTTCTTTTCGTAAAATAGTTCATCACTTTCTCTTTCACATAGAATTTGAGATATGAAATCACAAATAGTGGAAGAAGGAGGTGAATCCTTCCAAAATGTTCTACCAAAATCAAGGAATGTGTCATAATATAACTCAAATTCCACATGATAACGACAACA
The DNA here is from genome assembly GCA_034641835.2 of Pinus albicaulis. NCBI lineage: Eukaryota > Viridiplantae > Streptophyta > Pinopsida > Pinales > Pinaceae > Pinus > Pinus albicaulis. The sequence goes on from CM076573.1 coordinate 970,561,224, forward strand.
ACAAGTGTCGCGTACGGTGATAGGTTTTACATACCATGGTTTTTGTTGAACAAAAGCACTAATTGAAACCTGAATTTCATGATTCTCTTCTTTGAACTTGTTGAACAAATCTATCTGAGTGGTTTCCAAGAAATTTTTTTCATGTTCTTCGTACTGATTTCGTGCTATTCTTCTTCGCACCACATGTCTTGCAATTGGAAAAACACGTGAATTGTTCTTCCAATATTCATATATTATTTTTTAGCACTTTCTCCAAGTCTATCTTTGTATGGTTTCCTACAAATAGCTCTCCAAGAAGCGAGTTTATTATTTACATCTATTTGTAGCCGAAATTTTCGATGTTTGTGCAAAGTTTTTCGCAAGGTTCGTAATTCTTGTGCTATAGATTTTACCAAGTGATTCTCTTTAGTACTTGATGAAACCACTGCCATATGTATTACTCTACATACAGCTGAAACATTTTTCTGTCTAGATTTTCTAATTGAATTTATAGCACTATTTATATTTTGTATCACATTTTCCTTCATTTTTTTTTCTTTTGTTGATTTTCGAATACCCAATAAAGTCATAGCTTCTTTTAATTTCCTTAATGATAGGAGACATTTCAACATTTGGGCTTGAACTGTCACCTTTTCCTTTATGAAATACTTCTCAAAAATGCGGTTAACACGATATTGTATATGATGGTTAGCTTTTTTATCTCCATATGTGTGAGTGTCAACAATTTCTAACATCTCATCATTGACATTGATTTCAATTGTACATATTCGAATGAATAGTACATAATAAGTCTACATATTCAATAAATAACTAAATTAATAAATATATGTATATTTTCAATAATACGTACTTGTGTTCAACATACACACACACACACACACACACACACACACACATATATATATGTACATACCTTGTGATTCAATTTCTTCACTTGAAATTTTTTCAACATTTTCACCATCTTCAATCATTGGTTCAATATCTCTTTCACTTTCTCTTTCAAAATTTTGTATCTCATCATCAATTATTTAGAGAATATCTCTCTATTACATTACAAAATGACCCCTTTCAAATTAATTCATATCAAATAAAAATTAAACTACATTTTAAACTGAAAAGCCCAAATATCAGTCATAATATACATTTGCATACATATTTCAATTTCTAGTTGAGGTTGATTTTCTATACCTAATGTTGAAGTCTTCTCTCTTTTCTTTCAGATTCTCTCGTATCTTCTAATTATAAGGTCCTTTTTGATCATATTTCTATGGTGCAATTCCTTCTTTCCACCTTGATAATAGGTATGAGTCCAAGAAATTTTCCTTCAAAAATTTAGAACTAAAACTCAATTAAAAATATCACAAAAAATTTAAATTAAAAAAAAAAAAAAAAAACTCAATTTAAATTTTATAAAAATCTGCTACTGTCCAACCTTCCCTTTAAAAATCAGAAAAAATATCTAAAATGAAACTTCAGCTCAAAATATTTCCTTCCAAGTCTGTAAAAAGAATTTCATTAAAAAGTTAATTAATATTTAAAAATCATTATAAAAGATTTACTTCAACCCAAAACATTATAAAAAATGTCCGCTAAAATACCTAAAAAATCTGACTGAAAATTAGATAACTTCTTACATCACCCACTTTAAAAAATCCTCTAAAAAAATATCCTTTAATACCTCAAAAAATGTCCTTTAGACATATTATACTAAAACAAGGTCTTTAAAATCAGCTAAAATTCATTTGAAAAATTAAACCCAAACTATAAAAACAATGAAAATTAAAGCTAATCATACTCAAAATAAAAATGAAGCCCAAAAAACATCCAAAAAATGTATCACATACCTCAAGAAATTTCCTTTGATACCTAAGAAGAGTCCTTAAACCAAAGTAATGCTTTACAAAAATGTCCTTTGAATGTGTACCACAAAAAAATTCATAAACCAATGATCTTGCAAAAATATACTGAATGTACCTCAAGAAAGTATAGCAAAACTAATTCTTTATAAAATTAGACCAAATAATAGAAAATATGTGAAATAATGATATAGATAACAACATTTATTTAATAATTTTATATAATTTAGATATTATTTATTTTATTATTAACTATGTGTATTTTATGAGGTTAGTCTAGAAGAGAAGTATATGATATAATTTTTAAGTTGATCATCAAAATTAAGTTGTGATATTAATCTATAAAATGATATAGAGAAATACTGATATGATTACTATATATAATCAATGCTTATCAAATTATTAAAGTATAGTACATTTCTAATTTCTCCTAAAATCATTATATGAACTACTATCTTCAGTTAATTGATAAACATAATTAGTTATGATATTATTATTGCATTAATTGTAACCTATAAATTAAATTTAATATTATAATTTGATCAATTATGCAATTACTTCAATCCAATAAACACACACACATGTATAATGATGAGAAGATTATTAATGGAAGAAAAAGGTGATAGTTGGATACTATAGAATGGTATTTAGTCAATCATGTATTCTTTGATAGTCACTCACATGTAAATGATATAGGTCATTGAGCGGAGAAAAAAGGTGATAAATGGATAACTACATAGTCTTATATCTACATAATTAATGATAAACGATGCCGAGGTTTTGTGTTTTTTAATTTATTTGAAAATGTCATTTTTAAGCAATCCTATATTATTCACCTTTGTACACACTTCCTTTGCACATCTTGCCTTTGCACAATACAATACTTAGAACAACTTCTCTGCACCTCCTTTACCACTAACATTTTAATAATCCATATTTTAACTATAATATTACTTTCTAAAAATAAAATAAATCAAATACTAAGAATAAAGAAGAGATTAGTCAGGTAAATTCCAACAGGTAAGAATCTTGCCTTAGTATAATCAATTTGTTCTAGTTCAGTGCCCTTATATAACTCTTTATCAAATATTAATAATAATTTAAATATGTTGTAATAATTTGTTGGATTTGTTTGGTGGGAGTTCCTTTCATTATGTGGTCATAAACCTATGCCTCCCTCAATTATAAAAGCACACTATAAAACTAAAGAATGATTCAAGAGTGAAAATTTTTCTTCTCATTCACAGTTTCATGAGCGATGAGATAGTTTAATGGGATACCCAATCTACCATCTCAGAAAAAATTTTGATCTCTAATCTGGCGTACTTGTGACTGTAGGGACTTAAAAACATCTTCAGTAAGTGCATGAAGAATAGGGTGGAATTCAGGATAGAGAGTGTGATCATGGTTGGGAGCAGTGATGGGGTATTGGCTTCATTGCACTTATGGTGTGCACAAATACCTCAATGTTGTTCATTTCACCGATCGTAAAGTTGTCACAGATTTTCTCAATGTCGTCGTCTACAATTCTCTTCTCAAGAGTATGAATTAGAAAATAACATTAAGGCTTCTTTTATCGATGCAAAGGTTGAAGATGTCTTGAATGTCAAATTTTACAAGAGTTCTGACTTCTGCTTTCACGCCTTACAGAGAATTCATCTCACATATGAATATTGTTCATGTTTAAAATATTGTCATTTGGATTGTTCCTCAGAAATCACTATCTTGAAATATTATCAAAATAATTTCGTTTCAATTTCAATTCCTCAAAGGTTATGGAATGAAAAAGAAGAAAATTACATTAGCTAACTCTCCTATGATAGATCATTAGTTCAAAATTTGTGGGCATGTGCATAGCTGGGCCTCATTATTTCCGTATTGAAACCTTTCTTGAGAGATATGTTATGCAACCTCGTTATCCATTTAGGAAAATTGTTTCAAATCATCCAACCCTACCTTCACGGTTTCAAATCACCAAGGTTGGTCACTTCCATATCACTTAAGAAATTAGTGAATCATTTCTTGCATCTAAATATGAGATCATCTATAGATTAATGCTTTGTATCAATTTTGGAAGTTGAAAATTTGAGCAACACGACTAACAATTGAAAAGACAAAACAATTGAAGAAATGGCCTCTTGAGGAAAGCCAATGTTCATATCTCTTGTATCACATAGCCCAAAATGTTAAAAATGCATTTGCATTACCTTTGTGTATACACGAGACTTGTATTTCAAACTAATCTTTATTTCATTTTTTTTTTCATTTCTATATATAAAATAGATCGAATCTAACTTTACAACTATATTGTGAAGAGTCTTAAGAGGAAGTTTCCTTTACTTCCTCCTCCACACTATAAAATATAGCTTAGATTGTTTTCATGACTTTAGAATATACTAACAAGACTTTGGAGCCTAATGAAAAACTACACAAGATAGGATAAATTAATTTTTGAGATAATATTCAAGAGATCAGTCGCCTGGTTAATTAACCAACCTTAATGGTCCTGTTGTTATGTGAGTTTCTTTCATGGTAATCCCAGATATAGTAATAATATACACATTAGTGTAATTTTAGGATAATCTTCAAAAATTGCATTCCTTCGAGTTGGCCATGAACACTCAACTATTTCCTTCATGAGATTTTCTTTAAGCTATCAGCATGATCCCTATACGTATATGGGAAACTAGCGTTAAGTGAATACATGAACCTATACAAGAGCCCGTCTTAAGGAGTCATGGCAAGTGAGAGGCTAGGTACCTGGGGTGTGGTGAATTTTTGTGGCATTCAAAATGACTGGAAAAGACATCCATCGGAAAGAAAGAATTTCATTTTTTAACCTCACTTCAAATGGGAATGTGTTTGCAATTTTCTCAAACTAGCCTAAATGTATTATAAGAAAAAAATTAAAAATAAATTAATTTGACAATGTACTGCAGTCTCTTGTTGAAGGAAGTGTTTCCATTTTTCACCTATCAACTTCTAATATAATAAAGAAAAAGAATTAATAATGAAATTGAAGCAACAAATTGTAGTGTGAAGAGATTATAAATATTACCTAATAGATAAATCACCTATAGTTTCCCTTTGGAAAATTTTTGGACAATTTGTTCCATATGCTTTGGAATTAAACTAATTCACACAAACTGAAAATAACTCATTAAGTAATACAATCCACTACGGCTTCTTGAAAAACTATCCAACCTATCTTCTGTATTTTCAGCTGCTTCAAATCAAAATTTTTGTATATGATAACTAAACCAACCATAAATTATTAGAAAACATGTCATGAATTCCTTAACCTGATGCCTAGGAAGCCATCTTGGTTTGGACTAACTTTATTAAATGCAAAAGTATTATAGCCCATTCAAATTCTCCTCAAATATGCTCTACTAAACCTGGTTCCGTTGTAGTGATCCCAAAATTCTTTTATAACATTAATAGTATAGTGTATTAATATTCTTGAAGAGGAAAATATCAAGTTATTCTTCTCCATAAAAATATCTCTATATTGTACAGTAATTAAAGATATTATCACAAATAACAACTTGCAACCAAAACCAACTTCTATAATTCATAGCTGTGAAAGCATTTCCACGATTAGGGAAGAAATTAATATTGAAAATTTTAATTCCACAGTGAGAATATTAATCCCATAATTTCAAAAATTATTTATGAGAAAACCTATGCAACAAAGAAAAGTTCTTAAAAGGCCACAAATTTGCATTATGTCTGGAATGTCAGTTAAGAAAACATATTATAGATGAATAAAACTATCTCTATTAGCATAATCATAGCTTCTCAGGAAGGTTTTATTATGTTTTTAAACTACTCTGCAATCAAAACCTCCATACGCACAATCAAAACCTCAACACAATGAAAGCCTCCCACAGGTAATAAATTGATTGATTTATTGCCCATAAGTGGATTTAAGTTTTAGATAAGTTTGATTGTTCCTCACAAATCATTCAATTTTAGATAACTTGAGAAATGATTTAGTAAAAGAGGAATTATTTTTTCAGACAAACTTACTTTAATAATATATTTACTATGCAATTCATTACTTAAGAGAATCGACTGGCCTCCATGATTATGACTAGATGAAATACTTTGCATGTGCGGCCAACTATTATGAATTGTTGGAAACCTTGAGTTAACAAAAGGAAAGGCATCTTGGGAATGAACCACACAACTCATAGTGAGACAGATACCTAACAATTGCAAGTAGTGATGCTAAACATTCATTAATTAATCAAACAATGAATTATATCTATAGAGTTACATTCGAATAAAGTCAAATAAAACCCTAAAAATACTAGTCTAAATCTAATAAACAAAATTAGAACAACCCTATCAAATATTTCTCCATTATTTCCCAGGATTTCCCCATAATGGAAAATGATTTATTTCCACTTCATATCTCCCTAAACAACTCAAATTTCATCTTTCTAAGGAAACAGATGAGAAATATTACGTAGAATTTTCTAAGTATTACAAATTCACAAAAAAACAATGTTTGGGCCATATCTTCTCTAATAAGAAAAATGAGGCATCAACATGATTTTTTTCTTGCATAATCAAACTAGATTATTTTCAACTTGATTGAGCTCTGGTTGTCACATTTGATCACTATAGCCCTTTTTGTGGTTCTCTAGCATATTAAAGAACTCTCTAAACCAAATAAATTTCTGAGTTATTGCACACAAAGATTTATACTATGTCTTGCGGATGAAAAGAATCATTAGGTTTTTCTTTCACCCCATAAGAATATCATAGAATCAATATGTGTAACATGTAGTAGATTTCCTATCCATCGAATTACTAGTCAAATCTAAATCTATAGTATTAACTCAGCATCATAATGAATCAGTATATGTCTGAAATTAATTGTTCCTTTAAGATACCTCGTGCAGCCTTTCCTTGCTTTCAATGGATTTCCATGGAATCTACTTCGTAAAATGACTAATAATTAACAAAAGTAGCTGGGAATAATGCTTTGACATTATTGGTTTCCCATGACATTGGGAAAAACAACCTAATTATCTCAAAAATTTGGATCTAGGTTTGCCAGCTTCTTGATCTAGCTCTCAGCTTCAGATTTTATGTTAATTGTTGAATGAGGTTTAGACCAAGTTTGTTGGGTTAGGTTTCATTTTCTCACTTATATGGTGCCCTACATGGTTACTACAAGGAAACCACATAATTCCATGAACAAGAGGAAAGAACTCAATGGTTCTAGCTTGATAAGACAGATACTACAACCCAACGAAGATATGACGCCCTAGTCTTTGACTAGGGAAATTTCATGTAGAGGTTCCCTAAGCCTCAAACAGTTAGGATTGCATGGGACATGCAACGGGACTAACGGGGAGATGTTGTGCTAGATATTTGTTACCATTTTTGACATGTTCATAATCCTATCCTCCTTTAATATGAAGAAGATATATTTTATCCCTTTACGCACACAAATTTGTTTATTTTAGGGTTTAATGAATTTTTTCTTGAAGGTACATAATAATTATTATGTTGTTACCATTGATTTTCTTGTGGATTAATGATATGATTATTAATTTGAAAATAAATTTCATTGCTACTTTATATATCATATATAGTCTATGATTACTATTTGGTGTTGAGATGGTTGTGTCTCTGTATGTGATATGAGGTCTATATCTCTGTGATTACATCAGACAATATTTCACGACTGTCCATGGATTGGTTCAAGGAAAACTCAAAGATGTCTAATTACTATCGGTCTTAACTAAAGATCCCCTCATTGATATGGCAATTGAGAATCTACCAACAAAATGGGTGTGAGAGGCTTCGTCTGACGTTATTGTCCAACGCGTAGGAGGTTTAACCACAGGTGAGTTGGACTATCCATTCATCGGAGTTAGTGACCAAGGGATTTGACAACATTAACCTCTTTGTTAGGCCAAAATTCATGCATCCATCTTGTTGGAACTCATTTTCAAATGAATGACATATTAGCTTGTGAATGACTTGTTCTTGGCCAGGAAATAGCCCCCTCAAACAACAAGCACCTACAGTAGGAATCTAATCCTTTCAGGTTCATCATAAATCATGGTTCCTAATACCATGAACCATTAAAACCCATGTTTGTGAAGCGACACGTGGACCTAAGAATTTTGATGCTCAATAAGTCGGGATTTAACTTAATATAGTGTAAGTTAGACTAGTTTATTATCATGAGTGTTTATTCTATATCTGAGTATAACAACTCTCTAGCTAAGGAATAATTATTCAGATTTGAATTCTTACGTAATGAACTCAAAACAAGTCAGTTTAATAAAATAACAATTTTAACACCAATTATTAGTCAATAAAACATGTATATAAAACAAAATTGTTGCAAGATAATTTAATTAAGCTACTCGTTTAAAAATTATGTTTTATTAAGCATAAATGTATAACCTACATTGGCATAATTAGTGTAACTAAATTAATAGCGGATTAGGCAAATGGAATCTCTCAGTCACCTGGAAGAACTAACATTTGAGATGTGAAGTGGATAAAAGTGCAATTAATTGTTTGCTCATACACATGATTTCATATATTTTGGTGATAATATGCTACTAGTAAGTTTACATTTAATTTTCTCTATAAGTGCTAAGGAAAACATAAATAATAATGACGTATATAGTAAATATGTTATTTTACATCTAATTCTTAAATTATTTGGAAAAGTAATTGATAGTGGTATGTATTTACTATGAATATCTTAAAATATAGCAAACAGTTATCTACGGAATTAACCTATAAAGGTTTGAAAGACCTTCACTCACAAATTAATAAAAATGCTTGAATACTAGTTTTTTTAATAGTATTGAAAAATAAATATTTAATTTTATGATATTAAAACATTATAAGTTGCATTTGTCCAATATAGCTAATATTGCTATGAAAGAAATCAGTACTGAGAGTCCTATATTAGCGTGATTGATAAGGATATAATTTAGTTCTTTTATATTTTGGTTATATTATTAAAATTGAATAATAATACAATTTTTTATAAAACTATAATTTTTTGTTATTTAATGTATTTTGAATGATAAATGAATTCAATACTCTATAAAACACTCTATAAATTTTATTAAATTATTTATATAATATATTAAAAAGGCAATTTAAACACAATAGTTTCATCTTAACCACAATTTCATAACGAGAGATCAAATCTCAAATTTTTATAACGAAAAAAAATTGTATCTCAAAGATTTAATCAATCTACGTGGACAAGATGGATACATAATATTAATTTATCATTTAATTTAAATTATTTTAATGTATAATAGATCTGTTGCTGAAAGTCGATTTTCACCTTACCGGATTATGTAAACTACAACTTAAATTTACAATTCCAACAAATCTTTATTAAGTTACCAGATTAAGTGACCTTAATACTGAAATGATCAAATATACTTTTAAAGTACATGTTTTATAATCATTTAACATATGTATATAACATTATGAATATTGTTTATTGTAATATTATTTAACCGTTATTAAATATTTTTTATTTTGATTTACGTGATTTTTATTATTATAATATTGAAATATTTTCCTATGACGATATATATATATATATATATATATATATATATATATATGAAAGTTCATATTGAAATATATATTTAAATAAACTTATTTATGTTTTTATAATGAAAATATATTAAAATGATTTTGTGGCTTCAATAGTAAAAATTATTATTTTTACCACATTTTTTCAACGTAGATTGTAATATTGATTAAACCAAAAGAACCACGCTAAGTAAAATTAATAAATAATTACTACAATATTTTAATAATATATATATATATATATATATATATATATATATTTCAATTTAGTAAGTTGCTATTTTCTATTTAACATCATAAAAGCAGATTTATTGAGATTAAGTTGTTGGCCTCAGCTTTTGAAGAAACTAGGTCTTTGGCCACCTGTACGTGAAATCCATCAAGAATTGAAAATGTGGCATTCTTCTACTTTCATGGCAGTTCTTGTTTAAACAATCTACTCAATAACTTAGCTATGAACTTCAACACTATTCTTAAAAATCATAAAACTTTGGTTGGATTACTATCCTCCAGAAATCAGTGGTGTGAATCCTTAATAGTTATTGAACAGGCCTTATGTTCTGTTCATTGTTGAATGCACCCTTTCAATTCGGCCGATTAGATTAGGTAAACGATACTATGTCTGTAAGTATACGAGTTGAATGTTAATATCTGAAGCCATTCAACATCCCTTTGTTCTTGATTCTTCGAGTCTCTTTTCTGGATAGAAGACTCATAGCTTTGGCGAACACATTTCATGATCCAATATGTGGACTGATTTGGTTGAACAATAAAAGACTCAATATCTGGCTATTGCAAAATCGGTAATAAAATCCACTGTTCCTTACCTTCTCTATCTTACACAAACACTATAACTTTCTCACCCAGCCTTGAATCACATTTCTGATTGTTAACTAGGAGGATTTCAAGAGAGGAGTAGGCATGGAAGATTCTCCGCCTCTTGCTTTGTCTTTCTCCTCACCTAGTCTCATCCATCTTCCATATTCTACTTTCCTTTGTCTTGATTTTGAGCCGCTCTGCCTCATTTTCTCTTAACCATTGTTCTCTTCTAGATATTCAACTTGAATTCTTCTCAATAACATTTGTGATCGTATGATGGAAGAACGAGAGGTATAATGATCATTTCTTATCCCATTGAGCAAAATCTTCCCCAGGTTCATGATATAGCCTCGTGATAGAGATGGCTTCAGAAAATGAGAAATTTGCCAACACAAGTTTATGCTTGACATAGATATAGACCCGAATTGACCAGTATCATAGCTATAAAGGCTCTACCAAAGCAGTTGGACTCTCAAAATTACAGGATTAAAATTAAAGCTGAGAGCAGAGGCACCTTCTGGAGAATTTGCAACACCAATACCCTGCCTCCGAATTACAGAGTTTACAAGATTAAACCAGATAAGAGCATGTAAATGACGGATTTGCAACATAATATTACAGCCAGATTTTCTTATCCTGTATAGAATTACAAGGATTAATATTAATGCGAGAATAAAGGAAGCATGTAACGATGGATTTACGGCCTGTACCCACTTTACCTATCCAGATGGGTATCCAAAGCCCATTACCAATAAAATGGCCAATAACCCAGAAATTCCAGAAATTCTTTCCAGCAACCTGAGACGGCAGTGGTTCCCATTTAACCCTTCTTTCCACACCCTCTGCACTAACTAAGTCTTTGAAAAAACCCAACGGAAGAAAATTGACCCCAATTCACTGAAGAATTATGACATTTATCAACAGACTAATTCCCAGCCAAAGAAGCATGAGCTTTGATTGAGCTTCAGGACCAGCACAGGGTCATAAACAAGGTTGGAGAGTCGCCTCGTGATCAGTTTCCATTCTTGGCCGTAAGAGCGACGAGATGGGTAAAAGCATTCCTATCCTTTTCAAACCCTCCCATATCAGGCTTAGAAATAATAATTGATAGCTAAAAAATGAGATTGAAATTAAGAAGAACATACACTGAACCACAGCATAATGAACAGGCGATGGTTTACTTGATTTCCATCACCAGCCTCTGAATGTTGATATTTCCAGGAAATGGTGTTTGGAGACGAGCTACCACACTAGGGCTTCTCGTACTACCTTTTATATTATCTTAATGACCTGAATTTGTCTGCTGATTCTCAATCATCCCCATATCCCCACACCCTTCTTACCGGTCAATGAATGCATCATGTGGGTTGATTATCACGCGATGTTTGCATAGTACCTTGCCTACACTATCTCATTTCTCCAGGCAGAAGACCTCGAGCACCCCGATGAGGGGGTGTGTATATATATATATATTTAATTTATAATATATTTAATTATAATATTGAGCCCTAGACACATGCCAACTCCACTTTGAGAGAAGTAAAGTGGAAGTCACGTCACACTCTTAGACTAGGTATGCAATGTACCTCTCATGTTGAGTTAGATCTGATTAGACAGAGGGTAGTCACACATACATACTACATACTATACATACTAAGCCTTGAATGAACCTCTCCCCAATAGCATTCCCAAAAAACCATAAAAAAAAATTGATTTTGTGAAGGTGAAGAATCAGTAATGATACACACACACGATCATATTGTTCTACTTTAGAATTACACAGACAAAATAAGCAGTCATGGTATCACGGGAACAAAAGAAAATGTCAAATTTATGAAGGCGCTGACAGTTCATATTGGATCTGCCATTTGCAGCTCAGTGGCCATGTTGAGGTCCACATTAACATCTTCACATGGATTCCGCTTTAAAGCCTTATCATCTTTCCTGTCTTGAACCTATCAGCACTTCAATAAAACTCTGTGCTTTAGTTTTAGCATTATTAATAAAATCTAGTTTAATTGCCCTCTTGAAAATGCCTTGTAAGTAGCATATTTGATGAATGCAAGTTCATTTGAAAGTTTACAAGGCAGCTTAGTCTCTGCCTTGGTTTTCATAGCTGTTTATGAACCGAGAATTTGATATGTTTTTCATATCTGTAAAACATTGTGTTTTGAAACCTCTACACCAAAAATCCCCATGAAGAATACAAATTACATTATAAAAAATCATAATAGTATAAGAATCTGGAGGTGAAAATTAGCTCCCAGTACTAGTCATAGATCAATGGTATTAGTAGATTTCTCATATTCTGGTAGCTAAATCATGCTGGGAGTTTCTGAGTGTGGTATTGAGTAGGGATGTCATTGGAAGCCAGAAGAGTATGATGAATGTATCTCATAGCATTTCATAAAATAAAGTAACATTAGTTTTCATGATAAGAAGGAACGAGATGAATCAATCTGGTCATAATGTATGGAAGCGACGACTAGAGTGGAAGATTAGGCGAAATTTGAGAAAACAAGAGGGTAACTTCCTCTTACGAATGATGAGAGGCTTAACACCTATCAAAAACAAATCATCAACATATATTAATGAATCTGGTCATTCTTCAAACCTTGAAATAGAGGTTTGGATAAACATCGTTGTTGGTAAATCCAAGTCTCATCGGTGGTATCAGTTCAAGCATCTTGTTGGCTCATTTGCATTTACCTTGGAAATATTTTCAAAACACCAAAAAATCTCATATATGTTAGTAAGATTTGCTCATCGAAGAAGAATTTTGGTTACTGTGTTGGTAGTATAACATTTAAGGCGATGAGATGTGAGTGAATTTAGGATTGGATAACTAGAGATAAAGCTCGGGAGGGGTTTTAGCACTTTAGAAAGATGGAGTTGCACGAGTTCATTGAGCAGTATATTAAGAATAATCAGAAATAAATTTTATGGCCAGCAGTGATAGCAAAAATGAAAAGAAATAAATGGTTAAGGCATAAACCTTTAGAATATTAGCAAAGAAGCGTCTGGTGGCGAGATTAAATACATGAGAATTAAAATGAAGAGATGGGCAGACTGATTACATCTAAAAGTCGTTGAAGTTATTTGAAGTGGACATGTGTTTTCAGTCAATGATTTGCATCGAATTATTTATTTTGCTAGTTAAGGACTTCATGGGATTAGAGCAAAACTCTTTTGAAATCTAGCATTAATAAGTCAAACTTGTGATGCGATAATGGAAACCACGTGTTGGCACAATGATTCAACGCATATCTGCACTGATGATTTAGATTTTAGCATTAAGACTTCAAAAGGTAAATTATTTTGGTTGCGATGCGACAAGCAGGAAATGCAAGTGAGGCCATTTCCGTGGACGATTCAGATTGGAGGCGCGGATCATCGGTGGAGGGATTAAATACATCTGACCGGTTCGCATCATTATTATTGTTTACCATTACAACTATATGTTATAGTTGGCGACGTGTGATGTCAAATAAATTCAAATTGTGATTGCTTTTGATTGGTCGAGGTCATGTGTGGGCCCACCAAACCACGGGTTTGCCGGGGTTTTCATAAAGTTCCGATCATGTATACGATAAAGGTAATAGAAAGGGTGACAGTGAATAAAGAGGCATAGGTAGAGTCGAAGCCGAGAAAGAATGTATAGTAGCATTTAATGGGAGCTTACGGCAGCTGGTCAAATTAAGAGACACCAGAACACATCAGTCTGAGAAATGTGCTAATTTTATCATAACTTGAAAGGAACCTTTGGCACTTCTTAGGCCACTCAACAACATCGAGATTCAAATAATAATATTTCTAGTTTTATTATTTTCTCTATATGATTACATAAAGTAATCTTAGGTTTAGATGATTAATGTTTCCAGGATTCACGTTTATGAATACTTTGATGTATTTAAGTAGATAGAAATAAAGAAAAGAGGTTCGAGTTTTGGACCTGCGGATCCTTGTTAATTTGGTCACCCGAATTTTCTGAGAAATTAATGAAAGAATCAAGTTTCATGCACATTGATGTTGATATCTTACAGAGTTTCACTCTATGTTTACTCTATTTGAATGAAGAGTGAAGTAATAACCAATCGATCTCTTATGTTATACTGAGTAAAGTTAATCACCTTAATTTGCACTCCTTCACTTCATCTCTTCTCTTTCACAAACTCACGATGAAACTTTAAAGTAATAATAGATTTATGTTTATTTCATCATTTAAGTTTCCTTTGTCTCATGATTTCCTACGAAAAGTGATAGATTATCTTCTACAGGCATATGTGGTTTCTCTACAGTTCTTCTTTTCCATTTCATTCAAGTATTAGCAATTTTGGCATTTCATGAGCTGTTATCAAATTATGAGGGTATTAGTAAATGGGCTAAAAGAATTAAAAGAGAAGCCATTTGATATCGTAATTGTGACTACATTTCTCAAATGTCTTAGGCAATTCCTTCCCAAATAAGGGATTACTGTGAGATACAACATTTTCTGACGCCGTTGAAACGGGGGATGAAGAAAGCAATTTTATTCTTGGGTTTTTACAACATTATTCCTCTGGTTGTTAGGTGAGGAGGAAATGTGGGCTATTTTGTTATTTTCAAAATTTTGGCTTTCAAGGCCTCTTGAAGATGGATACCTCACCTTAATATTACCTTTCCCAAACCCAAAAGATTGGTTTTGAAAGAGACTCAGAAACACAAATTACTATTATGATCTACATTGTTTTGCTCTGACAGTATTTCTCACCTGTTACTTTGTTTTGAATATATTTCTGTGAGAACTCCTTTATTGAACAAGATTTTCCTTCACACCCATTCATTTCATTTAAGTTAGAAGAACATTCTTTCAAATGCATTTCTTCCTTCCTCAGCTCAACAGAATATAGTTGTTGGTTCTTGCCGTGTTCATAAACTCACTCCCATATCAATTTTTCCTCCACCCTCATTCACTTTAATAAGTTCATCAACCTCATTATGGCTTGATTAATAAGGTGTAAATATGGCAATGGCAAACCTTTTGTTGAACCTAGCTCACTAAATCTTGCACAATAATACAGATACTGTACCTCAAGAATACCTCAAATTACTTCATCGTTTCTTTGGAGAAAGACAAGCCATGTAGTAACATTTACCCTTGTTTTTCACTTTTCGTGAGAATTTAAATGTGACATCTGATATGTTTGATGAGACTATTTGTAGTCTCTAGATGGAGAGAGAGAGGGAAACAAAATAGTTCAAAAAGTTTGAATGGTTCAATAAATGTGGAAAAGTTAAACTCAATTCCTAGAATGGGGAGAAAAGAAGTCATGGTTCTCATTGAAATATTTTAATAAATTAAAGAAAGTACATATGAAAGAATTTGAGTTTGTAAAAAGATTCAACAAATTGTACAATAGTTTGCAATGAGATGAGCCCACCTGTGGAAAAGGTATTTTTTTCTTGGAGGCTTTTGAATGATTTGGCTTTTACATTGCAGAGAAGAAAGGCCCCTCTTAATGAGATAAAGAAAGATACTTTAAGATGAAGCTAATATGAATGCAAGCTGGAAAAGTGAAAGGAAACAACCTATCCAAGAGAAGGGGAAGAAAAGAAGAATCTGTCACAAGATCTAAGAATTAAAGATATAACAAGGTGGTGAAGCATCAACTTAATAATGAGCAAGATAGAATTTGAAAATACAAACTCCCAAAGACAAGTACAACAAAACCAGGGGTTTAAACATAAATTGAAAGACATCCTACAAATTTCAGAGGAAAAAGAGATCAGACAGTTAAGCTTCATTGTATATAGAAGCAGCACCAGGAACCCTGGAGAATACTGACAAGAAGAGGCAGGATCAGTCTATGTATACTATAGAAGAGGGATGAAAGAAGAGGAAAGATTGTGAGGATATGTTTAACAGTATCTTTTGATGCGAGAGTAAATGGATGAATATTGTAGATAATTCACAAATTTCATGCAAAGTGAGTTACATAAAAGGTATGATTTAAGGTCTATGAAAGAGATCTAGAATTACAGATAATGAAATTGAATGCTTTCAGGTTGTTCACAAGTAATGGTGACTCACGACAAAGGACCCTATAAAATAGGTTGAGTATGAAACCTTTATGCATTAGCAATGAACAAGTATTAGAGCGGGAAGCGAATCTACAGAACAAATCATTGTTACTATAATTTTTGAGAGTTTTTCCTATGCAAGAACTTATGGAAGAAATTATGAAAAGTGAAAGAACCTAAAAATAATGTTAAAACTCATGAATTCAGGTTGGAAAAAGTTTGGAAAAGGTTAAATCAGGTACCTCTCCTAAAATTAGCAAATACCTGACTTACAAAAGGAAATTTCAAAATTATTAAATGTCATATTGTTTGAAGATACCAATGACAGGTGAGCTTTTAAGAAGAAAATCAGTGGTCACCTTTGGTCTCATGTAGAAAAGTGATCTATCAATTTTCCACCCTTCTATATTTCTCTGTTTCTTCATGATTTTACTCTACATAATTGCATGCTGGACTCAGGAGCGTCCCATAATCTCATGCCATTGTCTGTTTTGAAGGAACTTAACGTGCAGATTACCAAACCTTATAGGGATCTGTATTCATTTGATTCCAAAAGAGTGAAAAGTGTTGGGTTAATTAAATATGTAGAAGTTTCACTGGAAAAAATCCCAACAAAGAGTATAGTCATGGAAGTAGTGGTTGCTGACATCCCAGCCAGGTTTGGAATGCTCCTGTCAAGATCTTGGAGAGAAAAGTTGGAAGGTGTACTAAAATTAGATTTCACTTATTCTATCATTCCGGTTTTTAATGGGGGAGAAAGGAGATTGTATAAGGAAACAAGGTTTGTGAAGACTACCTCTAATAAATATGCAGGAAATTCCCCCATTTATAGTCAAGAAACAAAAGATATTTCTTGTTTCATGTTGCATGAAGATGCAAAATTTGCTAAAGACACAGGGAAGCAACTCTCTTCAGTAGTTGTAAATAATGAACTACACTCAAGGAAGATTTGGAAGTGCTACTTTGATGGTGTCTATTCGAAGGAGGGCGCAGGTGTTGGATTCTTGCTGATATCACCAGAAGGTAACCTCGTGCATTTCTCTTTTAAACTAGAATTTGATTCAACAAACAATGTGGCTGAGTATGATGCCTTAATCTCAAGCCTTCAAGTTTCTAAACAGATAGGAGTTCAATGTATTTGAATTTTTGGTGACTTTGAATTGATAATAAGGCAGATTAAAAATCATTGTTAAACCAAGCATCCGAGATTGAGATCGTATAGGAATGAAGTTTGGGATCTGATAGAAAACTATTTTTAAGCCTTCAATCTTCAATATATTCTGAGGGAGGAGAATAGATTGGCTAATTCTTTAGGAGTTGCAGCCAACACCTTCAAACCTCCAATAAATCTAAGGTTAAGGTATGAAATTGAAATTAGACAGAGACCTTCTATCCCTGACAATGTGAAACAATGGCAAGTTTTTTATGATGATGAATAGATAAATCAGTTCTTGGCCATGATTGTAAACCTTGAAGATGCTGAGATAGATCAAGAGGAAGAAAAAACAGATCAGAAGCAGAAATAAGAAACATTAAGCAGTCAATAGGTGAACAGAAGACTATCCATTTTAAATATAATGTGCTCCCCAAAGGGTTGGTTCCCCTTGAAATATTATTCGATGCTAACGATGTTGCTGTTGATTCAAAGAAAACATATCGAGAAGAAGATATGGAAGATTGTATTTTGGGAACTCAACAGGAACCCAAAATAGTGAAATTATTCAAAGGTGTTCCCAAAAACTACAAAGAAAGATACATTGATATTTTTAAGAAATATATGGGTGTGTTTAACTAGTCATATGAAGACTTGAAAACATATGAAAAAAGCATAATTCAGCATAAGATTCCATTGAAGGAAGGACTCAAACCACACATAAAAAATCTCAGACATATCAATACATTGTTGTTAGCTCCAATCAAAAAAGAAGTGAAGAAATTGTTGCAGGCGAAAAGTATAGTCCCTCATAGATATTCAGATTGGGTTTCTAATATGGTCCTTGTAAGAAAGAAGAATGGAGAGATAAGATTGTGTGTAGACTTTAGGAACTTGAACCGAGCATCTCTAAAAGATAATTATCATTTTCCAAAAATAGATTATGTCTTGAAGAAGGTGACAGGAGCTCACAGGTTGTCTATGGTTGATGGATATTATGGGTATAATCAGGTAGCAATAGAAAAATATCATCAAAAGAACACTGCTTTCACTACACCCTGGGGCACCTTCATGTACGCAAGGATGCCATTTGACCTTATGAACACAGGTGCAACATTTCAGAGGGCCATGGACATGGCCTTCGTTGGTAACAGGTTTGTATTTATATATCTGGATGATGTAACTGTTTTCTCAGGGTCAAATGATGAAAATTTGGAGCATGTGTAAAAAAAATTTCAAAAGTGCAGAAATTTTGGTATGTCATTTAATCCCAAGAAATATTTATTTGCCTTAGAAGAAGGTAAACTATTGGGTCACATAGTTTCTAAACAAGGAGTAAAGATTTACCCAGCAAGGGTGGAAGCCATTCAAACTATTCCTTTACCCAAAAGCAAGAAAGATATCTAGAGATTCCTGGGAAAAATAAACTTTATAAGGAGATTTGTACCCAATTATGTTGATATTGTGAGAAGTATAACATATATGTTGAAGAAAAATGCAGAAGTGAAATGGGACAAGGGAGAAAGAGAAGCATTTGTTAGAATAAAGGAAGCACTGCAGGAAGCTACTGTTCTGATTAGTCCAGACTATTTAAAGGCCTTTCAGGTATTCTCATTTGCATCCCCCACTACTATTGTCATTGTGTTGTTGCAGAAAAATTGAAGATAGTAAGGAGAAACCAATTGCATTTTTTAGTAAATTTCTCAGAGATGCTGAGCTCAAATACAATATTCTGGAGAAACAAGTATATGCTTTGGTCAAAGAACTGAAAGCCTTCAGGACTTATGCGTTACAATCTCAAATAACTGCTTATGTTCCTAATTCTGTTGTGAAAGACGTGTTGGTCCAAAGTGATGTTGAAGGAAAAAGGGGAAGTGGATAGCAAAAATCCAAGAGTATGATTTGGACACCAAACCCACCAAGTTATTCAAGGGAAAAGGGTTAGCAAAGTTTTTGACAGAAACAAATTTTCAAGCCTTGGGAATCAATCTGTTGGCACCAGTGGATGGAGTTTTTAATGAAGAAGGTCAAAACAAGTCCAAAATAGGTATTCAATATAATTTTTTGTGCTCTGATTGGTATAAGATATTTTGCATTACCTGTGTTTCTTTTCCTGTCCAACTTCACTAAATAGAACAAAATACAGATCTCTCAATCTCAAGTCTCAGCCATATGTTATCATAGAAGCAAAGCTATACTAGAAAAATCCTTCTGGTATTTTGTTGTTATAATTGACCGAAGGAGAATTTATTGAAGTCACCAAACAATATCATGAAAGTCTGCGTGGAGGAAATTGTAGATGGAAGGTCATTGCTCATAAAATTCTCAAGTCAGGATTCTATTGGCCATCCATGTTTACAGATGTTTATAGACTGGTCAGAAGTTGTCAAAAGTGTCAGTTGTTTGCTGAAAAGAGAAAAATTGCTTCGTTACCTCTCATCCCAGTATTTATTGAAGAACCTTTCAGGCAATGGGGATTGTATTTTATTGGAGAGATCAATCCATCATCAAGTGGAAATTTCAAGTGGATTCTGACTGCCACTAATTACTTTACAAAATGGGTTGAAGCAATACCCACTAAGAAGGAGAATGGCCAAGTAGTGATGAAGTGGCTGGAGGAAAAAATTTTCAGCAGATTCGGATGTCCAGTCAAAATTGTGACTGATAATGCTCATGTATTCAACTCTGCTCATTTCATTCATTTCTGTCAAACATATAATGTAACTTTATCACATGTGTCTATGAAGATATTGGTCAAATAATACATTGGTCAAAATCTTGAAGAAGACAATCACTGAGAATTAGAAGGATTGGGATATTAAGTTCAAGTGCGCCCTCTCGGCAGTTCGAGTCACCCCAATGAGGTCTACTGGGAAGTTTCCCTATGAACTGGTTTATGGGACTCAAGCACTATTTCCTACTCAGCTGGCCAAACCAATGATTTATTTCCTTCAAGAATCTCAGGGAGAAACTAATGCTCTGGTAAGAAGATTGAACAAGTTAATTGAATCAAGTGAAAATAGAAACAAATTTAGGGATAACATAATTACTTATCAGGAAAATGTGAAGTCTATATTTGACAGAAAAGCAAAAGAAGTTCTCTTTCAAGCAGAAGAATTGGTACTAAGATGGGACACCAGACGAGAAGAAAAGGGGAAGCATGGTAAATTTGACCCTCTCTGGTATGGTCCATACAGAATCTCTGAGGCAAGGTCAAATAACACATTCATTTTGGAAGATCTAGATGGAGAGTCAGTACAGCTGCCCGTGAACGGGCAGTATCTAAAGCATTATTTCTAGCATTAAAAGTCAACATTCCATCATTGTAAATACCGGATTGCTCATTGTTCATATGTCACCAAGCAATATTTGATTCCATGCCCAATGGATAAGGCACTAATCCCCTGTTCTTAGCGCTTCTGTGGAAAAAATCACTATCCCTAGGTGGAGCCAGATGTTGTGGCTCATTTGCATTTACCTTTGAAATATTTTTCAAAACACCAAAAAAGCATATATGTTAGAAAATGTAAAAGTTTGTATGTCGAAGAAGAATTTTGATTTATATGTTGGTACATTAACATTTCGTGATGAGATGTGAAGGTAGGTCGAAGGATTGGATAACCAGAATAAAGCTTAGGAGGGGTTTAACATTGTGGAGAAAGATGGAGTTGCACGAGTTCATTGAATGAATTATCGCAAGGAGTAGCGTGGAGAAGATGGAGTTGTAGAGCGGCAACAACCGAAGAAACAGAGAAATCGGTTAAGGCATAAAACCTTTAGAAGATTCCCAAAGGAGGCGATCTGACGACGAGGATTAAATCGCAGAATTAAAGTGAGAGATGGACGGACCAGGTTGCATCGCAAAGTTAAGTTTGAAAAGTTGCGAAGTGGACACGTGTCGGCATAGCATGATTTCGCATCGGCGATTATTTAGTTTATGCGTTAAGGACTTCGCAAGTTAAACAAAATAACTTGTGATGTGGTAAGAAGCGAAACTTGCGTTGTGATAAAGGGAGGAGCCACGTGTTGGCACAATGATTCAGCGCATATCACACATCGGCAGGTTTAGAGTTTAGCATTAAGTCTTCGCAAGATAAAGTATTTTGGTTGTGATGCGACAAACGGGAGATGGCGGTGTGAGACAGTACAGCGGGACCATTGGATTGGGGCGCAGATCAAGGGTGGAGGTTAAATCGCAAACAGAGCAGTTTCGCACATCGACATTATTATTGTTTACCATTTAAGCTATTTGTTATAGTTGCCGGCATGCGATATCGAATAAGTTGCAAAGTGCGATTGCTTTTGATTGGTCAGGTCATGTGTGGGCCCGTAAACCACAGGTCTACGGGGTTTCTATAAAGTTGCAACCGTGTATGCGATAAGGTAATGTGAAGGGGCGACCAATGAATAAAGAGGCATAGGCAGAGTCGAGCAGAAGAATGTATAGTGGAATTGTGGGAAGCACGAAAACTGGGTCAAGTTGGGCACCAAGGCGTCGTTACAGAACTGTGCAATTGCTGCATCATAACTAGAAAGGACACCTCGACACTTCGTGAGGATGCATCAGCAATATCAAATTCAACAAAACGAACAATATTTCCAGTTTTTATTTGTTTTCTCTGTACGATTGCTTAAGTAATCTTTACAGTTTAGGTAGTCGAATGGTTTCAAGAAGTTCAACAGTTTTGAACTACTTTGATGTATTTAAGTAGATAGAAATAAAGAAAAAGGGTTCCGAGGTTTGGACCTCTGGATGATTGTTAATTTGGTACTGAATTTTCAGAGAAATTAATGAAAGAAGATCAAATTTCCTGCACTTGTTGATGTTGATATGTATTTCCAGTTTTGCTCTGTGTTTATTCCTCTTTGAATGAAGTGAAGTAATGTAGTAGCCGGTCTCTTAATTACATCTGTGAGTAAGAGTTAAATCACCTTAATTTGCGCTCCTTCACTTCATCTCTTCTCTTTTCACAAACTCCTGATGAAACTTTAAAGTAATAGATTCTGTGTTTACAACATATTATTTCAAGTTTCCTCTCTCTCCATGATTTCCTCTGAAACTTAAAAGTGATAGATTTTGTTTCTCATCATATCATTTTGAGTTGCTCTTACAGTTCTTCTTTTCATTTCATTCAAGTATTATCAGTTTATGGCATTGTGAAGGATTTCATTATATCATATTATTGAGGGTATTAAGTAATTAAATTCCAAAGGTGTTAAACAGAGGCCGTTTGATATTGTGATTGGGACATACATTTATAAAATGTCTTAAGCATTGATTCCTTACCACAACTAAGGGATTTTTTCTTGAGATACAACACTTCTCATCCTTGTTCTTCTTTCTGAGAGGACAATGTGTGGTGTAATGTCCCATCTCGCCACACCAGAAGCATTTGATCTTGGAAAGATCCTTCTTCCTCCTGCGCTGCTCTTGCTGCCCCTTTGATGCAAGGGCTGCATTCTCCTCCTCTTCATTCTTGACCTTCGAACCACTGCTGCTGCTACACTCAATTTGACATTTGAGTAAGTCTCTCCTCATCTCTTCTTGTTGAAGGGCTGCCCATATCGCTTCCTTGCTTGACAAATTTTCTCTGCCCATTGTACTCAGGACAAAGACTTGATAGTCTTCAGACACAACATTTAAGGCAAGTCTTACCATCTCTGTGGCCTGAGAAGCTGATCCCACAGTTGCCAGCTGATCTCGGTTTTCCTGAAGTCTAGACAGGAATGGATCAATGCGCTCTCCCTTCTGCATCCTAGTGGTCCGCATTTTCTCCTCCAAAAACATCTTCCTCTGCTCGGAAGACCCTTGATATAGTGTTGCCAACGCATCCCACATCTCCTTGGTTCTCCCTTTGCCAAAGATGTTTGAAACAATATGGTCCTTCACTCCGTCGAGGATCAACCGCTTGGATTTAGCCATATTCTTCTTGAAGGCCCTTAAAGGTGCTGCACCACCGATTCAACTTGAGCACTATAGATAAAGTGCTTGAGGTCATGTACTTGAGCACTATAGATAAAGTGCTTGAGGTCATGTTCATCTAGAAGGAAGGAAACCCTTGCCTTCCAGATTACGTAGTTGGAGGCACCCTCCAATCAGTCCTGGTCACGCAATCCACTGGTGGCCATCTCACCCAACTACTGTCGATCTGCTTTCACCTTTAACCCTCTGTGCAGGCGGTCACGGTTATACCTGTTTGGAGCAAGCCACAAGCTGCATTTGCTTACGCATGGTAAATTTGATTTTCTTAGGCAAAGAAACTCTCCCAGGTCAGAGAAATCCTCAAAATGTGTCTCGGAAATTTCTCTTCTGTCTCTTCTACTATTGCATCCCTCACATTTGTTGATTTCTTCTGTGCTTTACGCATCGGACAAACAACAATCTGGAACAATCCTACCTCTCTGTCGGCTCACTCAGAGAGAGATTTTCATTGCTGATCTAGCCCTCCTAGATTGGACTGCACACTTCATTGGGAAATCGATCTGCTGCTTACGCAACTCTTTGATCCCCAGCGGCTGCTTCAACGCTATATCTGTTGGAACTGTTCTTTGTCTTGCATGCACTCAACTTAAACAAACTCTGATACCATGTGAACATTCGTATTGCATGGAATCCTACTGCATCACGTGGAATATATTCACACAATTTTTAGCTTCAACGATTTATTTGGAGTTTCCTAGAGAAAACACTAGATACATCACCTTCTGACCTTCACAAATAAACTGCAGAAAAATACAAGTGTGGAAACAAAATTGAACAAGAGTAAACCATAGACACATCTAACATAGTTATTTTTGGACTAATTTCCCCAAAAAAACCCAATGCGGGAAAAACGGTGCAACAACTCAGGGTTTATATATTATGCAGTAAAATTTCTGAGTATAATTCTATGATTAACAGGTCTATCAAATCATGCATAGAAACTGACAAGAAATATCTTGTGAGACAAACCTCACTTCTCCAACGAAATCTAGAACTAATCAGCACCCAAAACGGTGTACACGGCACATACACGCGGTTTTGCATCAAAATTACAGCTTCCCTATGTCTGCGCTAGGCCCGCATATTGGCTAGAAAATGAGGCGAGTTGCCTCAGGGAAAATCTCTCCAAGATCTAGCACTGGCCCAATGTTGTCTCCTCAGCAAAAAGACGACTTCCCTTGAGGCTCTACACAGTGACTGTATAAGCACTGCGTCACTGGCTTTATGTTGCCTCTATGGCTCTCTCTGTCTCTGTTGTTATGCACTCTCCGACTCAAGAATCCTTTCAACCGAAATTACTACCCCTCTACAAAATATCTCTCGATCGAAGTTTCTCCCTGAGCACTTACTCACTAAAGAAATCGATCTCTTGATCCTTACTTTGCCAAATGTATTTTCCAAATGACCCTTCAAGCCATTCTTATAGTCTTCTCATTGAAACTTTAACGACTTAGATTAGATCTCTAATGAATGGCTAAGATTAAATTTTGACTTGATCCACCTTTTCTAGAACATTCGCACCCATAATCTATTAATTCACTTCAATTATTTTATTTTCCTAAGTTTAGACTTAGGGCCCCTTTAAAAATAATTAATTATTTTAATAAAATACAATCCGGGTGGAATTTCCCCAAACGAGTTCTAGGTTATTTGGAATACGTGTCTAAGCCTCTCATCAAATTTTGAGACTTAGAGCACATTTGATGATACCCAAAAATAAACATAGATGACCTTGATGTGGCAACTTGTTTAGTCAATTTAATGTCTTAAATTGCTATCATAAATTATCGATAGATGTTAGTAATTTGATGAAGTGTGGTGCACTATATATGCTTAGATAACCTTCTTTATTACTTCGTTGTGTATGTTTTATATTGTTTTAGGGGTTTTGTATCTTATGCCTAAAGTTTTAAGAATTGAAATTGGTCTAAGAAATGAAATCTATGTTTCTAGATGAAATCTTTAAATGCTAGTGAACAACCAAATCTAAATGAATTTTAATGATGAAAATTGATTCTTGAAGAAGAAAGAAAAGGAAATGTTGTTTTTATTCTAAGAAAATGAATTGAATTACAAATTTCTTTTAATGAAATGAATGAAATATGAAATCTAAAAGAAGGACAAAAAGGAAATGTTAATTAACTAATCTAAATTGCATAAAAATAAATCAAACTTTGAATGGTTAAAATGTTAGATTTATCTAGGCCGGCAAAACATTTATGAAAATTGATTTAAAGCAGAGCACTATTCTAAATCTAATTACATTCAAATGACAATGATGAAATAATTTTCTATCTTATCCATTGAAAGCTTTGATTCTAATAAAACGAAGCATTTGATCTATTTTAGAATTTTAATCTAACTTTTTCCTAGTTTTAAATCTAAGAATGTTTGAAAGATAAATTTATTCTAATTCTATTCCATGGAATGAAAGCATAAATTCTATTGCTTAGAACTTAAATGAGAGTGTTATAGCATCATTTATCACCATTATACTTGATGAATTATTCATTGGCCTTGGGGAGCCCTTCCATTCGAGACTTGGTCATATTTCTCAAAAAACAATGTTCAAAATCGATGCGCGACTGCGCGAGAATTTTCCACGTATACACTCGAGTCCATAATAGTGAACCCGCGTATACTATTTAAAATAATAAAAATATAAAATTTTCCCACTATTTTGGAGCGGGGTTTACGATTGTTCCTATAAACAACTACCCTTGCCCTGTAAACCCTAAATATTCCCCAAGCTTGAAAAAACTAATTTTGAATTGTAAAACCCATCAAAGGAATGGCCTAGAGGAAGAAAGAGAGAGAATTATAGATATTATACCTTGTTATAACCTTGACGAGTACATTTATCCCTGTGCCTCTGCACTTCCCATATTTTCGGGAAACCTTTGCTCCAGTGAGATATTCACTTTCATCCTGCGGCAGCATCGTGTGCACTATTGTGGAAGAATTTTGCGATGCTAATGCTAGACGGATCAGGCAGTTTTCTCGAGGCCATGGTAGATTTCGGGTGATCTCTCCACCATTTATTTAATATACATGTTAACAATAAAATAAGTGCCATCTTGTTCACGATGTTAGTGTGTAATATATCTCTTATACATGCTTAATGATCTTAAATAGTTCATTTATTGTTATTTCTATGAGATTATGTATGCTTTTGCTAACATCTAGAACATATATATACTGTAAAATTAAGTTTTTGTGCTTGTTCTTTGTTGGTTTGCATGTTCTGGAGCACAAGGAGTTGCAGGTGGTTTGAACCCCGCGGGATCTACTACAACCGAAGGATAAATGGGTAAGATGTGCAATCCTTACTATCTAGTTTAAAGCATAGAATTTGGTTAATTGAGTCCTTCTTGTGATGACATGCCCCTGATATATGAAGGTTTATCAACCCAAGACCTTAGTGTAACATTACCCATAATCTAACTAGCTAATCCACTGGGGATTACATCCGTGTAATTCCTAGTTCGAGTTTTTTTATCTGTCTTATAGGTTCCCTGATAGGTTTATCACTTTTTACAGTCTAGTAAGTTTTTCTCCAATCAGACAGAAGTCTTGGTCTCTTGATCGGGCTTGAATTTTTCTTTTTTCCTTATTTCTATTTATATACGCTACTTAGTTTATACACAGTCGCGTATGCCCTCTGTATTTTCCAAAATAACCCACATATATGCGAGTTTCTTTGGTTACAGTTGTGTATACACGCTTTTTGCGTAAAGCAGAACTGCGTATGCCTGGGAAAAATTGAAAAATTGAGTTTTGAAGCCCTGTCACTTTTCTGTCGGTGGTGGACCACTCTTGTGGTGTCTTTAAGGTATTTGGACTGTGCTTATTGTGGTTGCATATCCATTTCTCTCTCGTTCTTGTGAAAACCTAGCCATTTGGTAAATTTCCTATTTTATATGATTGCAATTGTGGTTGTAGCACCAAGATCTCTTCTTGGAGTTCTTGGATGTTCTGACCATTCAAAACAATGAGACCCTGCTTGTTTACTCTTCTTAGCCTTATGCATTGCTTCTCTTATGGTTTTTTCCTTTTTTGACTTCCTTTGTTTTCTTGATTCTTGGACTAGCCTTGTAGTAAATCTTGAAGAGATCTTTATTGGTTTTTTGAGTTTTGTTCGCTGAAAGAAGTGTGCTATTGTTCTGAATCAGTTGCTTGAGTTTTGATTTATGCTTACTTATCTAGGTCCTGCTACGAAAGTAGCATAGTTGTCTTTAGCACTTTGAAGCCCTTTTGAGGCTCATTTTCTTGATTTTGGTTCTTGAGTAGTTTTATGCTTGTGTTTTTTAAATCTTTTTCTTTCCATTATAAGTGAAAATCCAAAAAACATTTCCTGTTTTCCGTTGCTTTTGTGTTGATTTCATTTTTATGGTTTTTTCTGATGTTTTGAAGCATTTTTGTTGGTTTCTGGTCTTTGGTTCTTGGCTTGGTTTTGAAGGGAGTCTTTGCTATATTTCTCTCTTTTTGTATCAAGTACATTTTGGAATTTTTTATTCATAGGAGTTCTAGTTGGAACTAGCCTTGCTTTTCTGTCAAAAGTGATTGAACCATTTCTCTCTAGAGACTCTTTTCGCTTCTTCAAAGTTAGCAATCTTAGAATTTGCATATCATTGGTAGTTTTTCATTAAGTGCATTGAAGCATTTTAGTCTCTTTCACAATTTCTTGGAGTGTGTGAAGTGTGAGTAACTGAAAAGAAAAGAAAATTCTTTTGCCTATTTAGTTTCGTAGAACCCATATACAGATCTATTTTCATCGAAAGGAAATTATTGCATTCGCATATAGTAGGTTTTCATTGATTTCTTTTTCATCGAGAAACACCATCAGTTTCACTTCCACATACCTTTGACTTAAGTGACAACTAATTTAAAATCAAGTGCTATAATTAAAATCTACTAGAAGTTTTTGTATCATTGTTATTAATCATACACCAACTAGCTAGGTTATAGGTCCTTGGAATAGGTGAGTGGAGATTTAACTCTCCAAGGCCGCTCAAACTGTTAAACATAGAAAGTTTATTAAAGAGCGAAATCCAACTCCGTTAAGTGGACCGGGAAAGCTCTCCTCCAGAGATTCAAGCACGAGGGAGAGTGCAGGAAGAGAAGAGAGATACCCCCTCTCCTATTTGCTGAATCTTGACCTAATACCATTCTGCCCGGCTTCCGATACAGATTGGTGCCCTTAGTTGCCTCTCCTAGGGACCACACAGGTGACTGCAGGGGGGAATACTCGTGGTACTTGAGACAGGTGTTGCATCACTTTCATCAGTACTTCTGGAGGGTGCCCTTGCGAAGCTTGGGGACTTACACCAACAAAGGTTTTTGTCAGGAGGTCAGTGTAATTTTTTCTATTAGCTTCGCTAGTAGGCCTGGGGCATAATTACCCCAGACTATTTTTGAAAGGTCCTCTTATTTCACTTTCTTCTATTTTGGTGTCCGATCCTCATCACCTGGAGCAGAAATACCTAAAAGCTGCTTGATTGGTTGTATCTTAGGAACTTTTTAGAGTGTTCTATTTACTCCTAGATTGCTTAGCTTCTTATATTTTTTGAGTCTAAAATTAATCTCTTAAAGTGGCTGACCGATCGCCTCGTCGATTGAGGAGGCTTCGTGGGCTTTCTCCTACGAGTGTCGAGCCTTCTTCAAGAAGGTGTAGGAGTAATTCATTGGGTGAATTTTACCTGGTGGTTTCCAACGCAGTGGAGAGTGATCCTCTGTCTGGGATTTTTGTTTCTATGGGTGGTCCTGGTGTTAGTGTTAGTTTAGAGAGGAGTGATCCACTCATCTCTAGAGTCTTGTTTCCAGCAGAAGAAGTTGAAGTTAAGGAAGTTCCTCAGCCTTCTGAGTCTCTTCCATCTCCTCTTCCTGTTAGTTTTCCTGAAGTCCTTTTTTACATCGGGCCTGAGTCTCAAAGATCGCCTATCCTTTTCCATCATATCCCTTTCTTTCAATGGCCACGACTGGGAACACAACTTCGGCTATGAGCACTGCAAGTGTTCATACTCCTCTTTCAGTTGAGGGGGGAGGAACAATTTCCATATCGACAATCACTTCTAGTGTTGTTATGATTAGCTCTGCTTCTATTCCATCTTTGAGTGGAAACACCCTGGCATATGCTTCTCAATCTGGCTCCATTTCTATGGGAATTCCCTCTAGTGGAATTCCTTCTTTCTCCCTTATTTTTTGAGCCATTTCCACACTGATACCTTCTATGGCTAGTGGATCAGCTTCATTTCAAGGGTTCCCCTTTGGAAGTGGGCATATACCTCATTCAAACCCTTCCTTAGGATCCATGCCCTTCACCTCTCAGAATCAAGGTTCAATCCTTTTTCCGAAGGTCAAGGCTCTAATTTTTTTTCGAGATGGAAACCTGCTTTTACAGTGTTGGGAGCTGGGATTCAATTTTTCACTGGTCAGCAAGGGAATGTTCCTTTCCCTTCAATGGGTGCTTCTCAAGCTTTTTCTCCATTTGCAAATGCTTGGAACCATTACCAAGGGGTTTCTTCTTCATTCAATACCTCGGTTGGAGGGAATGTCCCTGTGTATAGTAACTCTATGTTGCGAGGGGGTCCTTCTCCGAATTCAGGGTCACAAAGTTTTTCTTATGGCTCATAATTTTCTATGAACAACATTTGGCAACTTGGTGCCTCAACAAATCCAGGCTACTCTTTTCAGAATGTGGGGAATCCTTCCTATGGGGGATGGAATTCCCAGGCTCCTCCACGCTTACCATTTCTAGCAATGTTAAACTTTCGAGATCTATCGAAATTGACTAACGATCCTATTCGGTATAGTCTGGGTTGGCCTCCGGTCCCCACCAAACTACCCTCAGACATTCCAAAGTTTTAAGGGAAGATTGGTGAGGATCCGACGAATCACGTCACCACTTTCCATTTATGGTGTTCGTCAAACTCCCTTATCAACGATTCGATTAGGTTGAGATTATTTCAACGAACCTTAACTGGAAATGAGGCAAAATGGTACATCGAGCTGACGGGGGGCATTTTTTCTATTTTGGGTGAGTTGGCTACAATGTTCTTAAACCATTTTTTTGCCTGTCCGTTATGATGTTGGGACTGACCACCTGGCCAATTGTCAGCAGGACAAAGCAACTCACATTTTTTATCATATTCAGGAATGGAGAAGAAGGAAGAGGCTCATAAAATCCCAAATCTAGAATGAATTCCTTCTTGAATGGTTTTTGAAATATTTACAACTAGAAATCTCAAAGGATATAACCATTTCAAGGGTATTTTATGAAGAGCAGGCTATTTTTAGGGCTCGGCAACTAGAACTGATTTATTCTCAGTCTGGAGTCCTTAACAAAAAATTTCTGGATGCTCCTCACTCCAAGTTAGATTTATCCAAAACTAAACCTAGTCCTCATGGTGACGGGCTTATCGGTTTGATCGATAGCGATACGACTAACCTGCTGAATTAATCGCAGTAGTTGTCTATACAATCTTCTCCTTCTTGTCAGCCTGTGCCTTCAGTGTCAACTCCTTCTCAATCCTTGGCAATTAATGATGTTCAAACTTCTAAACCAAAAGGAAATCAACAATCCAATGGGAAGAAGAAGGGATGAAATAATAAGAAAATGTATAAGGATGGGAAGGGGAATGCAAAAAAATCCAACGATCATGTTGGAAAGGGTAAGAGGGATAATAAAAAGAAAGTCAAGATTTCGTACAAGTTGTGCACTAGAGACCATCTTACGCACCTCTGCCCTAAAATTCAGGATGCTCAGTGCTTGTTATCTCAGTAGGGTTCTTCCAGTTCCCAGTATATTCTAACAAACCCTTTTCCCCAAGGGAAACAATTGTTTGTTGGCACGAATTCAAATATTGGAGCTCCCTCTGGGCGCAACCAGGAAGGGGAAAATCCATCAAACATATACATGATGAGTGCTCACGAAGATATCACTATGAGATCTCGTGATTATTGTGAAGCTAAGTCTTCGAAAGCTAAGGGTGCTCCTAATAATGTTGAGCTACTCCATATAGAGAGGCCTGCAATTGATCCTATACCTCGGATGCCGAAAGGGTCTACAAAGCGTACGATGATTAATATTCATGCCAAGGCTGCCCATAACTACTCGATTGTAGAAGATATGGCTCAAAGTCCTTGTGCCATGTCTGCATTGGAGGTACTCCAGTTGTGTCCTACACAAAGGAGTGCATTGCTCACTGCCATTGGGGTTGTTGATCCAAATAATTCTCTTATTATCACATTTGATATGTTGAATTTTAAGAAGAGTCTTCCTCATCATATGGCTTTCCAGATTAAATCTACATATCGGAAGCTTAATATCTTTCGAACGGTAGTTGATGAGGGTGCTTCCACGTGTGTGATGTCTCCCACATGTTGGAAGTCCATTAGATCTCCTTCAGCTGTCCCTTTAGCTACTCTTCTGACTGCGTTTGATGGTCATTCTCATAGGCCACATGGCATTGTTCCAGCTTTACCCATCTGTGTTGGGGGTAAAACTGTCAATATCAAAGTTGAAATAGTTGATGCAAACCGAGACTATAAACTTCTGTTGGGGCGAAACTAGATCTGTGAGATGGATGCTATTGCATCCTCATTATTTCGCATTTTATGTTTCCATCACGAAGGGAGAATTGTCACTGTCGATCATATGGACTGTTCCCCTGTAGATCTGAATGCATCTTCTGACTCAAACGTTCCCTTGGTGAATGATACCAACCAACCTGTTGACAATTTGGGGGTTGGAATGTATACATCCTTGATGGGTACTTTTGATTTTCCGCCTCCTTCGATTCATATCAATGCTATTTCATCCTCCAGGGCTCCTTGTTACACAACATTTTGTCACTATCCCTGCAATCCCCATCCCGCACATTGGAGGCTCATTTCTATGACCAAAATAAAGTGTTATGCCTTGCAAAGACCATCATTGCATCCCTTGCCATGAGGACAACATTCCTTCTATTGAAAATTTCTCGAACAGACCATCATAAACATGTGTTTTTGCCTTGGCGCTGGTAGCCCATTATGCCCTCACACCAATGAGGAAGATTAACATTGGACCCCGTGCCATCTGGCGATCTGTCTTAGTTAGCTGCCCACACCAATCTGTTTATGGAAAGTTTTAAAAAAATATAGGTGAAGTTTCCATCATAACAACTTCATGGGTGAGTCATAGGGAGTGGTTCGAATGAATAACCACGACCTTCCTCCTTTGGCCTCCTGTTTCCACAGTTTGGGGAAACCTCCCAAGGGATAAGGCCTCCCTTCCACTATTTTATGGATCCCAACCTCCTCCTCTCCCTCTATAAATATAGCCATCTTCCATTGATGAGCTAGATAAATTTAACATATTATAGCAGAAACGCTAAAGAGATTCTTATGCACTTTTCTAGAAAAGATAGAATGGAAGAGACCCCTATTGAGAGAACTTAGGCTTGTGTCTTCATCCCATCCGAATTCCCTGACATTCATCGATACGTGCTTCGACTGAACCCTGCTAAAGGAGGCTGCAACGTCAAGGCTCTGGTTGTAACTCTTTCTTCTATTAATACATATGCATGACTATTTTCTGGTTCCCATTTTGGGTTAATGTGTTTTATTTGATGCAATATGATTAACCCTCCTTGACTGGTTAGTAGTTATGAATGAGATCGTTGTTTCGTATGCTGCTCTTGTTTGTTGATCTTTGTGCAGGTGTCCAAGCATCGCTGCAGAAGGATTGTGACCCGCTGAGACAAGAATCGAGAGGCTACCACCATAACAGCCACGACAACAGTGTTGGACTCCAGGTAGGATGATCTACCTCGTTCGTTTCATTCATTAATTAGGAACCTACACTCTAGCTTGTCTCTTTGTTACTAGACCCACTCTAGGGCTAGAGGGATCGTCTCTATCTGCAGAGAGGATTTACCTTCATAAAAAATTGGCGACTCCATTGGGGATCAGTGTGAGTTTGTCATTTCTCCCTTGTCAAGTCGACTTCGATTGTTTTCTTGTTCGTCTATCTTTTATGGCTTGCTTGTTTGTTTAGAGTCCTCTTGTTCAGCTCTAGAGTGTCAAGATTGACCTCTGCTCCCTGTTTTTCCCATTCTCCCGTAGATATTTGGCTTGGTGAATTTTTTGATTAAACAGTCGCGCCGATTGGCACATGTTGCTTGTGTTGCAGTAGTGCCAACCCCTGTTTGGCATGGATTACCACCTTACAGTCACGCCAAATCCTGTGGGGTTTTGTTTGACCTCCCTCTTGAGTTTTTGGTCAGTTGTGCTTGACCCTGGGTTGGTTTTCTGATTTGCAATTGTTGTTTTTGGATTTTTTTTACTGTCGTAGGCTTTCTCTTCTCAGTTGTTCATCCATTTTCTTATCAGTGAAAATTATGGCCTTAGGGTTTCTGAGTGTCTTATCTCACTGAGCCTTCAGATTGGAGGTCGATTCTTTTGTTTCTTGTCAGTATCAGCCTTTGATCATTTGCAGTTAATTCTTTCTTCATCCCTTGAGCATTTGTTTTGGTTGAATGATCATTTAGAGTTTCGTTTGATTATTCTTCTTGTCGCTCCGAGCATAGATCACATTGCTCGTTTGGATTTTTTTGAAAGCTTTCTTTTGTTTGGAAGAGTGCATCATTGGTTTGAGTGCAGTTTTGTGTTTGTATTGCTTTCATTGGATCATTCGTTTTATCTCTTTACATTCACAATACTCAGAACTAGTGTTTGTTTTGTTTTTCGTGTAATTAGTGCATCGCGTGCTTCATTTCATTGAAAAATTAAAAAAATTGCATCCTTTTGTTTGCATGAAAAAGGAAAAGTTCTTTTGCATAACTAGTGCCTGATCAACTAGGAAAGGGTTTTTTTTTTTTCACTTGATTGTATTAGATGCATTAGCATATTGCTTCATGTGATTTCATTGATTGCTATTGTTTTAAAGATCTATATCCTTCTCTTAATTAGCGTTCATTGAATGGAAAATGGTGTTCATTTGCATATAGTTTTCATTTAGGAAATTCGAGATCTAAATTCGGTAGGGCCTTTAAACTGAAACACTAATTCAAGATCAACTATAAAATAAATTGAATTAACCTAAGGAAACATTGGAACCTAACGTGAACGTTTTAGTGGTCTAGTCTAGAGACACGTTCTGGCGTCTTTAAACCTAGTAGCTGTCTTTCGCCTTTTGGCTTTAGACAGCGCTAGTACGGACTTGTGCTCCCCGTACCGTCGAGTATATAAAGGGAGACCCCTATAGGTTGAAATCCTTTATCCATAGGAAGCCAAGTCTGCCGCCCTGTAACCGTGATACACTGAACACAACATTCGGGGAGACTACCTGCACGTACATTAAGTACTTGGTCATTTCTCTTTCATTTGATCACCAAGGTGTATATGGAAGTTCACGGAAACTTGGTACACCCTCTTACTTAGATTACTTGAGTTGTCATTTCAATCTTTTCATGACTCCTTAAAAAGAGAAGAGATCATCGAGCACTTGTCCTTTCACGCTCGTTTAAAATTGAAAGTGACTCGAGTCATCATTTTTATATTTCTTGACTCTTAAAACATGAAACAACAAAGTCCAGTTTCAATTCGTAAAATTATTACCCATATCACATGCCCGTTAAAAGTTTGTTACTTGGATTGTTTTTTTTTTCCTTAGACTTTGATCTTGAAGCCTTTGTTTGGATCTCTCATTTTCCTTCCTGTATTGAAATATTGTCACAGTGGTGGAACCACCAGTTTCATCGTCTTCTTCACTACCGCCTAGTGGTAGTTCTTTTCCTGACGTTTCTTACGAATCCCCTCAGTCCACTAGGTCTGCCGAGTTTTCGCAGCCTATTCTCCCGACTGTTTTGCCTCTCGCTACCTGATCTCCCCCTGAAGAGTCAGTTGAGTTCAATTGGCCTCCTCCAGGTGCTTTTTCTGGTTTTGAGGATGAGGAAAAATTTCCTCCTCTTACTTCAGGATCACCATTTATAGCTGCTGCTATACCTCCTACTCCTCGTCATCTCTTTGACAATCTTATGGCTTCATCAGATATGGCTTCGAGTCCTGTTGGTAGTGAAGAAATTCCTGTTTTTATAGGAGAATATCAACTTTTCCCTGAATATCTTTCGCATGTTTCTATTCAATCTTCTCCTTAATCGGTGTCACTTCCACCCAGTTATTAGACTTTGAGTCAGATTATTTCTGGTGTTGCATCCATAGCGCAATCTAGTACATCAACTCCCCCAAGGATTTCGGCCCTCCCTTCATTGGGACTATCACCTTCGACACTGAGTTCGTCGGTCACTGTTACGTCTGTCTCGGCCCAACCTACCGTCTATGTGGCTTCGTCTGCGCTGGTTGTTATGATTCAGTCGTCAGGATCTTTTCACACTTGCAGGTCTGTCTTTCTTAATCCCACATGGTCTGTCAATCAGGTTTCAAGCAGATCATAAGCTCGCTCTCCAGAGACTGAACCTGCTGGTACGGATATGAGTACCCCTATGGTTTCTACCTATACTTTTGATGAGCACATGTTGGACATTCAACGACGATATGCTCCTTCTCCGGATGCTCATTCTCCTGATTCCAAGTCTGCTTCTAGTATGACTTCGACTGTTCCTATGATTCCTGGAGGCCTTAATTTTGAAGAGTATTTGTTGGCTGTTCAACAACATAACTCTCAGGGTTCTCAATAGCCCCAAGCTCTTGTCAATCCTCCCCATCATTATGATGTTGTCAGTAACCCCATCTATTTGTTTCCTGTCGATCCCAATCAGGCTGTCTATTTTCCTTTGGCAAATCCTTATCATACTGTCACTCATCAAAGACCTTTGTTACCGGGACAACCCTTAGGCTTACAAGGACAACCCTTACAGGAACAACCTTCAGCCCAGCAGGGACAACTAGTTGGTCCTCAGGAACAACCTTACGATCCACAAGGTCAACCTTCGATCCAACAAGGACAACCCTACGGTCCTTCAGGTCAACCTCAACCCAAAATTTCGTATGTTGCTAGGGGGGAAATCTATTCACCACAGGGACAACCTCTTGTACAAACGTAGCAGTCATCCGTTCCATATGGCCAAAAAATTTTGCAACAAGGACAACCATACGGTCCTGCTTCGAGTCAACCTAGTTATCAGGGGCAACCTAGTCCATCACAACCATTGGGTCAACCTCTTCCACAAGGGCAACCCGGTGGCCCCCAATATCCATGCCAAAATGCTCCATAAGGGCAGCATTCTCAACTAGCTCAGCAGTTGGTTCAACCTGTTCAACAGCCGGTTCAATCTGTTCAGCAGCTTGTTCAACTTGCTCGGCAACTGGTTCAACCTGTTTATCCGACTCAGCAGGGTCCACCTGTTCAGCAGGGTCCACCTACTCAGCAAGGTCTTCCTGCTCAGCAGCCCGCTCGACCTACTCAGCAGGGTCCACTTGCTCAACCCCAAGGTACTTATTACCCCCAAGGTCAATATCAGCCGGTATATAGTGCACCCCAAGGTTTCACTTATTACACTCAAAATCAATCCCAGTTGGTATATAATCAACCTCAAGGCCATGCTTACATTCCGCAACAAAATCCATATGTTTCTCAGCAAGGACCTTAATGGTATGCTCAAAATCATTATCCTGGTCCTCAACGCCAGTATCAGCAGAACTATCAGGCTTATAACTCCTATGGTCAGAATCCTCTGGGACAAAACATATGGGGGAAGAATTTCTCGCAGACTGGGTGTAATGTTAACAGAGGTCCTTATCAGAGACCTCCAATTCCTTTTAATCCTCAATTACCATTTCTCGCTACGTTGGAGCTGCCTGATGTGTCAAATTTAACGAACGATCCAATTATTCATAACCTGTACTGGCCTCCAGTTCCAACAAAGATTCCTGTTGATTGTCCTAAGTTTGAGGGAAAGTCCGGAGAAGACCCCCAAGCACATGTTATGACTTACCACTTGTGGTGTTCTTCTAACTCTTGGGTTGAAAATTCCATTCGACTCCATCTTTTCCAACAGAATCTTACTAGTGTCGCTGCAAAGTGGTACATTGAGCTATCTCGTGGCATTTTTCGAGACTTCAACTCTCTCGCCATGGCATTCCTTACGCATTTTCAATTACTGGTTCGTTATGAGACCAGGACACACCTCCTGACATCCTTGAAACAGGACCGAGCCACTCATATCTCGAATCATATTCATGAATGGAGGCGTCGTCTTCACTTGATCAAGTTTGACATTTCTGATCAGTTTCTGACTGATTAGTTCACTACCTCCTTTGTCATCTATATAGCAAAAGACATAGCTATGGGGGCATTTGTAACCGAGGAATAGGCCATTGCTCGTGCCCATTATCTTGATGTAATGTTCCCAATTTTAGCTTCAAGCTAAAATGGAACATTATAGTGGCATATTTCATTTTTGCTTAATAAAATGGGTAAGGAGACCCCTTAACCCATTTTAATGGAAAATAACACTCCTTGTGTGAAAGGAGAAATAATGAAGTAGCTGAAATAAACACCTAATGGTGTGAACATGATGAGGATCACCTTGAGTTGGCCATCTTTGACCAAGTCAATAGCGTTGCCTTAGAGGGTTGGCTTACTTGAGAAGACAATGCAGTTTTTGGAGGGAAAGCATTCAAAAGTGATTGGAAACCCTAATGGTGGGGCCTATGGTGAAAGAGAGTTCATTTTATTTATAAGAAAGAAGGAGCAACTCATTTGATTCATTCCTTGATTCAGAAATTTCTTGGTGAGGCCAAGGACTTGCATATCCGGGATGTTTAGCAGGATTGCAGTGCTCTTGAGCACTGGGGGTGTTCCCGGTGGGGATCCCCCACCTCTTCCTCATGGGAGGAGAGGATTTGAGCTGCATTTTCTCATTCCGGCATTTGGCCAAGCTTACTCCTTCAGTTGCAGCATTTTCCTGTAGCAGGTTGGTGATGTGTAGCTGGGGTAGCAGCAGAGGAACTCATAGAGTTCTTCCTTACTTGCCTTTTCAGTGGAGGATGGATTTCTTCATTGGAGGAGCTGTAGAGAAGGCTCTTGGAGCATATTTTAGATCTGTGGCATCATGCCACTCATTCATCAACTCCCACTGCACAGTTACTTGGAGAAACTACGTTATTCCATGAGGGTAGTGTTGTGAGGGGTTCTTGTGCTCATCAGGAGGAGTGCTTTGAGTGAAAGGGGATCAACCCCTTTCTCCTTAAGGACTTCAATCAGAGGAGGGCATCATTATTTCAGATCAGCCACAGCCTCATGTTCATTGATTTTAGTTGCAGTGACATTTTGTTTGTCACTTTGTATTTTATCCGACATTTCTAGCAATCTCCATGAGATTGGCTAGAAATCCTATATTGAGCCCATTTTCCTCTCTTGGGATATTTTTCTTGTATATTTCAGCTAAATTATCATTTATATGTATTCAGCAGCTGCATCTCTTATAGATACTGCACAGTTATGGTTCTCCGACATTTTGTGTAGCTACAACTACTCCGGCATTATATTGTATATTCATTGGAGGTTGGTTCTAAAGCTTGAGGGCCTTGTTCCTCATGATATTTCTTTACAATCATGCTGATATCATAATGTATTGTTTTTTGTACTATTTCCCTCTCATGATGTATTCATAATTACAGAGTCTCAATGTTCATGTTCATGTATTGCTGTAGCTCACTCTTTGAGCATTGTTTCAGAGGTCTAGATTGGGGAGATCTGAATAACCCATCTAGATGCATTTCTTTAAGCTCATTTTCTGCAAGGGAGTTTTACATGAGTTATTATAGGGCATCCCAATGGTGGTTTGTCTTATTTATGCAACAACTTCCTTATATAGTGTCGCCAAGGACGTTGTGGCAGAAATTCCCGAGGTGGAATATTGCATATCCATAGGTAGAGTTTGTGAAGGGCTAGCTAGCCTCAGGATCTCTCCCTTCTTTGAAGTAGTCATATCCTGTAAATGCCCCAACATTCAATCTCTGAAATGGACTTGTAGT
The DNA here is from genome assembly GCA_034641835.2 of Pinus albicaulis. Lineage (NCBI taxonomy): Eukaryota > Viridiplantae > Streptophyta > Pinopsida > Pinales > Pinaceae > Pinus > Pinus albicaulis. The sequence continues at coordinate 970,600,678 of CM076573.1, forward strand.
GCCTCACTGAAGAAGGAAAAATGGAACATCTTAAGATGTTCCCGATGGAGTAGCTAGTTCCTGAAAAAAGAACATTACAGTGGTATCAGAGCATGATCTTGGCTCAGCCCGTGCCCAAGATCCAAGGCTATTAGAAGAGGAGCTTCTCTCCCAGGAGAGGAGATTTACAAATGAGACAAGGTTAGAGGAATGAAGGAAGAGGAGGTTTCCCTTCTTCTTTTCCAGACCATTGAGGAGATCATTGAAGATCCTGAGGAAAGGGAAATTTGGAGAAATTTTCTAAGAAGGGTTTGTTGATGAGACAAATCCTAGCTACTTCATGAAGGGTGTGAGCATTCAGCCACACATGCAGATCCATAGCGCAGTCCTTTGTTCACTTTCATTGCAAAGGAATGGAGGAAGAAATGAGGCCATTGGAGGAGCAGCACTGCAACTCAAGGTATGGCTCATGGTTGTTGGTTTGAGGGTTTCATTTTTCATTGACATGCAAATGCAAAAACTGTGATACATTCACTAAGGGTTTGATGGAAAAACTTGGTGAAACTCATAAACACAAACACTTTGAATACACTGGAAAGAACCAACAATGCTGTCACATTATGAGGAGATCCATCACCACATGGAGGTGAAATGGGATCCATTGCTTCCATTAGATGAGTCCTTGTGTCTTTGCAAGGAGTTCCAAGTATTTTTGCATGTGGGCACCAAGACACAATTCCAGATTCATACGTAGCATTTGTTGGGGATTGTGAGATGGAGAAACAAGAGCAGAAGGATCAGCATGGAGGGATGACGGGCATTCACCCATATCCATTTCAGAAAATTTCTACACAAGGGAAAGAGACTGCACTATGCAGAGGAGAGAGAGGGAAAAATCAGTCCACTCATACATGCAGTCTATTTCAGAGCATGATGTCTCATTTTATGGGGGCATTCCACTTAGAAGGCCACTTGGTTTAGAGTTGATGAGAGGCATCATTACATTTGGTTCACCACTCATGGATTCCAGAGGGGTGGAGACACTAGAGGAATCCAACACAGCGCAAAGGGTTTGGGGTAAACTTAAGGAGGAGAGATATAGACTCTCATTTTTAGTATCACCCCTCTTCATCAGCTTCACTGTGCTGACAGAGTTTGCTGCATGGATGGAGGGTAGCATATTCATGATGCGGGATGACTGCTCCTCAGATTTAGTGAGATAGAGATTACTTCCTTTGGGGAAGGGCTCTTTCATGCTTTGGAGTAGATGGAGGCCACTCATGCTTACATTTCCCAGGATCGGGAGATTCTTTGGAGGTGATAGTCTCTCATGGGAGGCTCATTTTCAGAGAGCATCATTTTTACTTGAGCATGAGTAGCTGCATGATGGCATGGTAGCAAATTGGAGGATGAATTTGGCATGAGGGGATTTCAAGGTAGCAGGCAGCAGCGTGATGGAGCACCACATTGCAGAATACTAGCGCTATCTATGGGGAGGATTGATCCAAGATGGAGGACTTAGCTTTGGTTGAGTATTCCCCCAGGATCTTGATGCATGCATGATTCTTGATAACTAGGAGGGATATGACTGATGCCGAGTTTATGATATGGTCATCTAAAATTATGGCAGATTCTTCTTGGCTAGGGCTTCTAGTCTCAAGAAGATATTATTGCACGCAGCATATGAGGACTTCCTAGCCATGCACTTGGATGCATACTTTGATTGGCTAGAGGAGTTCACTTGGAGGGCATTCATCATGGAACCTATCAACATAGGGAGAGATGTATAGCCCACTTGTTATGGTGGAGAGGACCTCACAGCCACTTCCCTACTCATTGGAGGTAGAGGGAAATTATCAGTTGGGCCATTTCATCTCAAGAGCCCAAGTACAAATTGGAGAAGGTATAATCTCACATTTTATATTGTACTTTCCTTCCTTGTTGGAGCAGTATGATGAGTCAATAAGAGTTGATTTATTCTTGCATAATGTACAAGGATGTATTTTTAAGCTTTGTGGCAGGGGAATGGACCATACTTATGGTGGTTTGTGGAGGGAGCCACATGCTCCTTGGTGTGCACCATTGACACCAATTTATATTTTCATGCTCATATCTTTTGAGATGTGTGTGGAAGCAAACAAGTGGCTGGGAAAGCACTTGTTGTTTTGATACAGGCAAGAGGCTCACTGCACTGGTCCCATGAGAAGAGCATTGACCCACTCTCTAGTTGTCTTATGGCAGCTTGTTTACATTGTATCATGATACCTTGTATTGCTTATGCTTATTTATTCACAAGGAGCACCATTTGGAGAGTGAATTATATGTTGGGACAGCCCATTGGGAGCGCTATTATCCCCATTACACATGTTCTATATTGTAGGAGACACCATTGGGCAAACCATGATTTCCATACTATTACTTTTCTCTTATTGTGGGGCAAACCACTTGGATAATTTGGAGAGCCATTTCATGGATGAATATTTTGATGGGGTAGCTTGGGCCACTCTTGGAGGCCACACCATTTCAGCCCAAGGACAGCAACAGCCCCATATGTACTAAAAAGGGAGAGAGGAGCTTATTGGGATGAAGCAACAAAACTCTCCATTCAACCCCATTACATTGCACGGAACCGGGGGGCAAGATTTCCATTTGGATGATAGCATGGATGAGGAGATCACTAGTGGGATTATATTTTCCCATGCATGTCATCACTCCTACCTTGATGAGGCCATGGTTTAGCAAGGATATTTCCACCTACACCTTCTATCTTTCTGTAAGGTGCGCCATTCCGGTTTGCATACTTGGGAGGAGGCATTGGAAGACAGTTTATATTGCAACATATCTTGAGCAGCGGTGGAGATTATTGATGAGGAGGCCACAAGAGAAGAAGGGGGAGAATTTTTTTTCTCTCTATGTAGTTGCTTGGGGACAAGCAACATGTGGGAGGGGAGGAGTGTAATGTTCCCAATTTTAGCTTCAAGCTAAAATGGAACATTATAGTGGCATATTTCATTTTTGCTTAATAAAATGGGTAAGGAGACCCCTTAACCCCTTTTAATGGAAAGTAACACTCCTTGTGTGAAAGAAGAAATAATGAAGTAGCTGAAATAAACACCTAATGGTGTGAACATGATGAGGATCACCTTGAGTTGGCCATCTTTGACCAAGTCAACAACGCTGCCTTAGAGGGTTGGCTTGCTTGAGAAGACAACACAGTTTTTGGAGGGAAAGCATTCAAAAGTGAATGGAAACCCTAATGCTGGGGCTTATGGTGAAAGAGAGTTCATTTTCTTTATAACAAATAATGAGTAGCTCATTTTATTCATTCCTTGATTCAAAAATTTCGTGGTGAGGCCAAGGACTTGCATATCCGGGTTGTTTAGCAGGATTGCAATGCTCTTGAGCACTGGGGGTGTTCCCAGTGGGGATCCCCCACCTCTTCCTCATGGGAGGAAAGGATTTGAGCTGCATTTCCTCATTCCAGAATTTGGACAAGCTTACTCCTCCAGTTGTAGTGTTTTCCTGTAGCAGGTTGGTGCTGTGTAGCTGGGGTAACAGCAGAGGAACTCATAGAGTTCTTCCTTACTTGATTTTTTAGTGGAGGATGGATTTCTTCATTGGAGAAGCTGTAGAGAAGGTTCTTGGAGCATATTTCAGATCTGTGGCATTAGGCCACTCATTCACCAACTCCCACTACGCAGTCACTTGGAGAAACTGCGTTATTCCATGAGGGCAGTGTTGTGAGGGGTTCTTGTGCTCATTAGGAGGAGTGCTTTGAGTGAAAGGGGATCAACCCCTTTTTCCTTGAGGACTTAAATCAGAGGAGGGCATCATTATTTTAGATCAACCATAGCCTCATGTTCATTTATTTCAGTTGCAATGACATTTTGTTTGTCACTTTGTATTTTATCCGGCATTTCTAGCAATCTCCATGAGATTGGCTAGAAATCCTATATTGAGCCCATTTTCCTCTCTTGGGATATTTTTATTGTATATTTCAACTACATTATCATTTATATGTATTTAGAAGCTACATATCTTATAGATACTGCACAGTTATGCTTCTCTGGCATTCTGTGTAGTAGCAGCTACTTCGACATTATATTGTATATTCATTGGAGGTTGGTTCTAAAGCTTGAGGACCTTGTTCCTCATGATATTTCTGTACAATCACGCTGATATCATAATATAATTTTTGTTGTACTATTTCCCTCTCATGATGTATTCAGAATTGCAGAGTCTCAATGTTCATGTTCATGTATTGTTGTAGCTCACTCTTTGAGCATTGTTTCAGAGATCTATGTTGGGGCCCTTGTTTTTTATTATTTTTGAAATCTTGGTTGGAACATTTTGAATTTTGACCTTTTTGAGTTGCGGCATGAAGACACATGGCAATCACGACCGCGTCGCAACTACCAGGAGTTGCGGAGCTATCAAGGTGGCGCGGAAGCATGGGATAGCTGAAGATAGAACACGCACAAGTACAGATGAAGAAAACACACAATAGAAGACAGAAAGTGGAACACGCAGATAACAGGAGAGAAGATGGGAGCAACTGAAGAACAGACACAGAGGAACTGATAGTCGCGAGAGCGGGTGAATAAATAACAGTCACCTGGCTGGAAGAAGTAGAGGCTGAAGAGGTTGCGAGGCTCGTGACAGGGGAAGACGCACAGAGCGACTGCGGAAGAATCATGCATGACCTTCCTAGGGTTCCTCATCTTCTCTATTCTACCTTTCTGTTCCGAAATCTATCTGTATCATATTTGTAAGCTATCAGTGAGAATGCCATGTAATCATGTGTTTGGCCAAGAGATTAATACAATGGAAGGTTGCTGTCTCAATAAGATGTTTATGTGCCTGTAATGTGTTTATGCTGGTTTAAAATTTTATTTGCAAATGTCTGAATGCTTATTAAGTGATCTTGCGTATATAACTCTGTATATGTAATCGATGCATTGTCCTTCATGAGTTTCGAATTTGTTCCTTGCCATTAATCTCATCCCCTTCTGCATGTGGTTGCGGCACGCCTCGGGTGAGACGCACTACTCCCCGGAGCAGGGTGAAAATGCCGGCGTGTTCCTAGACTACACCGGACCCCTTTGTTGGCCACAACTCTTGAACCTGGGTCTTGTCCGCGAGACCTGACTTCTCGCCAACAAATGGTTCCGTTGCCGAGACCTGCATGTTCTGAGGGGACCTAGATCATGGTATCGAGGATTTTTGAGGGAGAGATACGGCGATGGTGGGATGATCATCTTGACCAGTTCATTGCTCAGCAAGCAGAGCTGACCAAGAAAAAGGAGGCGGTGATCAAGGAGCTTGTTCTTTTCTCTGACTCAGCCAGTGATACGTACGAAATTTTCTGGGGAAGGTTCCCTACGGACCTTTACAATTGGTTGCGGAGGTTACGAGTGACGGTGCCCCAAGAAGGCTTGCGGAAGATAAACCGCAGGTGGGCGCACGAAGATCTGGTGGCACTGCACCGGGTGGACACTGAACTGACCCGCGCGGTGGATTTTTGGGTAAGGACCACGTTGGAAGGATACATTGTGGATTTTGCTGCTGAGTGCTACCAATCCTTCTCGAAAGCCGAGGCTATTTTCCATTCAGGGCTAAGAGGAAAGCTGCTGAAGGAGATTCCGCTGTGGATCAAATCTCTGATGGTGGACGAAGGGTTGATTGAATTCCACAAAACGAGGATGGAAGCGTAAACCACCCGTGCTGGGGGAAGGGTTGAGGGGACCGATGCTGTGTAGAATGTGAAAGTGGGGAGCGGGGAATGGATGTTGAGGCCGCATGCAAGTTGCGGGAGCGACGTGCGCATCGGTGGGCACAGATCGCCTATAGGTGGCGAAGAAGGGTGATGCGAGATTTGAAGAGAAGGGAGATCGAGAGGAAAAATCAGAAGGAGGCACCTCAGAGGATAGGAACTATGGGTTTGGATACCCGGGAAGAAGACGGGACAGCGGTGGAAGTGCAGTGGGTGCATGGGAGCCCAGCGACGCGAGAAAGAGAAATAATGACTAGCGAAGATAATGGAAAGATGCAGCCCGAAGAGAGTTCCGATGACGAATGGCACGGCGTGATGCAGCGGATGTTTCAAGATCAGACGGCACCCACCCCTCCAGGCAGCCCTACTTCCCACCTTCTGCATGGCCAGGATCCCGACCTTCCCCTGGTATTGTATCAACCTTTAAGTAATATTTTTATTCAGTTACAAGCATTGAGTCGGTCATACAATAGTTCATCAGCGTCAGTAACGTCCGGTAACAGCAGCGTTACTAGTAGTGGTATTTTTCCTAGTGGGACCGTTACGCAACCAGGACCTGGAGGATTTATCCTGGTCAATTCTCCGCAAGCACACATGGCTGGATCTTTCACCCGGTATCCAGAGTTCTCTGGCCGGGGAAATGATGATGTAGAGCAACACTGGTACCTGTGCGAAGCCATCTGGAGGGCTCGCCAGACGCCAGATGCAGGGAAGTTAATAGAATTCCAAACCACGCTCAGAGAGAGGGCTCTACGATGGTTTATTAAGTGGTCCGAGGCTCATCCTAACCCCGTAATTGCGGATGTGAAGCGGGATTTTGTCCGCGAATTCAAGCTTCCCCAGACAGACCAGCAGGGCCTGTCATAGCTGTGGGAAATCAAGCAGAAGGAAGGTGAGACCGCGTGGGAGTTGATGCGGCGATTCAAGGATGCGATCGGGAAACTCAGCTACCCGATCGATCCAAACCACCAGAGGGACTGGTTCATCAAGGCTCTGCTTCCCTTGACACGAACCCCTCTCACTCAGCAGAAGATTGATAATCTGCAGGACGCTTTGGAGCAGGCCATGAAGATTGAAGCCATGGCGGGCTACCCCCAGGAATATCGGGGGGGGCGGCCCCGCAAGATCCTTCTTTGATAGGGTTGCAACACCAGATTGCCAGCTTGACTGAAAAGCTCAAGGAGCTTCAGCCAGTGAGACCAGCGCGACCGAATGTTTGGTGTACTCATTGCCTGGTCGAGGGCCACGTAGCAACCGAGTGTCCTCGGTTGCGCGGCGCAGGAGCAGGACCCTCGGTCGCAGCAATCCAAGGGGGTCCACCACTAGCGGGTGGCACGGTGATGAACCCGCAGGGATTCTACCAGCCGCAACAGACTTACGCGGGGTTCCCACCGCAACTGGGTTCCTCCACCACGGAGTACTGCGAGATTTGCCGGACGCTGGGGCATCCTCCTCGGATGTGCCCGATATTACAGAAGTACTCCACGGTCCCGAATAATGTGTACTACGAATTTTGTGTGTCCACGACTCACAACACTGAGCAGTGCAGGGCGCTCGACGCACTTGCGGATCGATTGGATCGTCCCTCCTATAGGGTGAACGAGGCTCCGAGGGGAAGAGGCGGAGGCATGCGGGGAGGCCGCACAAGCGGACGCGGTCCGGTAAAATGTTACAACTGTGACCAGGAGGGTCACGTGGCTCAAGAATGTCCCCTCCCGCGACGACCGTAGTGTTCCGAGTGCCGGGTAAACGCCCACGCCACAGAGGACTGTCCAGAGCTCATCAAGAAGGGTGAACCAAGCAGGGCAGCAGGGAGCGAATCTCGATGAACTCGCAGTTACCAGGGACCGCAACTCGTACTCGTTAACGTCGCGATCGTGACGAGGGCGGGAAAGAAGACCGGAGAGGATGCCCGACGGAAGGAGCCAGCACGCAGTGGTTCCGCCCTGGGACCTCCGTGTTGTGCTCACTGTGCCCAGGCCCTGTAGAAGTATTTTGGTGGAGGCAACAGAGGCGGTCACCAACAGCGGACCAGGGTAGTCGAGGAGCCCGCGTCGCGTAATCTGGGCGCAGGAACTGCCTGCGAAAACGGGTTCAGGACTGCTCCGGGTACCTTCAAAGATTTGCTGGACAATGCCGCCCGCGTAGGAAGCCCGTGCCACGTTTTGAATAGAGCACCGGGCGGCGCAGGCAGTGACCTAGAGATCCGTTATCATCAGTTCCTTAATATGTGTGCAACAATATGGAAGCGGAACAAGCAACGAACAGGCAAAGAATTCCGACTTAACACGCAGGTCGCGGGATTCCAAATCAGCGACACCATGTTGGACTTGGGGTCCGACATCAACATTCTGCCGCGGAAGACGTGGGAGGCTCTTGGAAGGCCACGACTAGCCTACTCACCAATCCAACTCAGGATGGCGAACCAGTACTGTATTCTGCCAATCGGCCGGCTCGAGGGTGTCGAGGTTGACGTTGTGGGGGTGAAGACGTACACCGATTTTGAGGTTATTGATATCATGGGTGACAAGGATCCCTATCCCGCCTTACTCGGCATTGATTGGGCTTTTGAGAATTACGCCATCATCGACCTTAAGAAGGAGCTGATGATCTTTGAGGATGGGGAGGTACGGGTCACCCAGCCTCTCGACCCGTAGCAAGGCCCATGATATACAGAAACAGTGGACAATCAGGAGGATGCTCAGATGATGGACCACCTTTATCAGATGACCGCAGGAAAGCGGGACGACTATATTAACCCGACCGCAACTGGCTCTGTTAGTTGGCAGAGTGTGCAGAGCTCGGAGCTCGGATCCGAACTCGCTTGGGAAGACTGGCAGCAAGGAGGGTATGAGACCACCACGCGGAGATGTGCCTCCATTGCCCAAGTCCGATGGGTAGGAACTAAGATCTGCGAATATCCCACCTTGTCGAACATGCAAGCAGTCAATACTTTTATTACCAAGGTGGAAGATCTGGTTCCAGCTGAAAGCCGGATGCCTCTCTTGGATGTGGCCTTGCAATCCACGTCGGCCCGATGGTGGAAAAATCACCGCAACACTCTGTTGCGATGGGAGTGCGTGGCGGATTCCCTGCGGGCACGCTTTAAAGAAGACGAAGGACCTTGCAGTACGCTTAAGTATCATGGAACTTCTGACCCACGACACCATTTGCGGACCTGCGAGGAACAGTGGCGTAGCACCCGGTACCCTGAGGTGCTGTGGGTCCACAGGTTTATCCACTCCCTGGGTATAATTCCCCAGCCTGGTACCTGGAGGAAGAGCGGAAACAGGGAACCCGCTCTTGGCAGGCAGTTGCGGACAAGTTCGTTCGGTGCTTCTTGTTCGAAGGGGAGACGGCGCAAGAGTCTCAGGCCCTACAGGCAATCAAAGAGGTCTTGTTTTTCCGCCATCCCGAGCTTGACGAGGGCCTGGTTGTGTCACGACTTGAGGTCAGGCGCGAGTTGGTCTGCCACCGGATTGATGGCGATCCAGACGACGATAGCCTGGAGGACCTTAGGCATCTCTACTTTGATGAAAGGGAAGGCGAGCGGAGCATCAGTGAAGAGCTGATGACTGAAGGAGTCCATTTACAACCACTAAAGACAAAGAAGCTGAACATTGGAACAAACGAGAAACCTAAGCTCGCAACGGTGGGAGATTATTGGGACGAGGAAATGACGAAAGAAATTTTCAGCCTCCTCAGGGAATACGAAGATTTGTTCCCGTCCTCGGTTGCGGACCTGAAGGGGATCAAGGGGGACCTGGGTGAAATGCGCATCGCGTTAAAACCGGGGGCCAGGCCGGTGAAGCACCGACCCTACCGGCTGAACCTGTGTATCAAAGAAAAGGTCAAGATGGAGATCGACAAGATGCTGGCTGCAGGTCTTATCTTCCCAGTAGAAGAAGCAGAATGGGTGAGTCCCATTGTCATCCGGAACAAGAAGGACAAAGCGGAGATCCGTGTCTGTGTGGACTACCGGAGCCTGAACAATGCCTGCATCCACGATCCGTTTCCCACTCCTTTCAGCGATGAAGTTCTAGACCATGTTGCGGGAAACGAAGCTTATTCCTTCACTGATGGGTTTTCAGGTTACCATCAGGTGGGCATCGCCGAGGAAGACAAAGCAAAGACGACATTCACCACTGAGTGGGGATCATTCGCATACCACGTTATGCCATTTGGTCTGAAGAACGCACCGGTTGTGTTTTCCCGGATTGTCATTGCTGCTTTCCGGGAGTACATTCACAAGTTCCTGGAGGTCTACATGGACGACTGGACCGTCTACAGCCTGTTGAAGAAACACGCTTCCCTGTTGCGAATTATGTTTGACCGATGTCGTCAGCTGCAGATTTCCTTGAAATTGAAGAAATGTATTTTTGCAGTTCCATTCGGCACACTCTTAGGCCACGTGGTGTGCAAGCAAGGGGTCTGTGTCGATCCCGCCAAGGTCGCGGTCATCGTTCACATGGAAGCCCCCGAGACCGTGAAGCAGTTGCGGGCACTTCTTGGCCACACAGGATATTACAGGCGGTTTATTCGCAACTACGCAAAGATTACGGCCCCTTTGGAGAAACTGTTGCGGAAGTCAGAGGTGTTCTAGTGGACGGCGGAGTGTAGGAAGGCACTTGACACCTTGAAGGAGAAGTTGGCAATGACACCCATACTTGTTCATCTCGACTGGGATAAGCAGTTCCACGTGCATATCGATGTGTCTGGTATTGCACTTGGGGCTGTATTGGCGCAACCCGGGGAGACGACAGTTGACCACCCCGTATACTTCGCCAGCCACCGGTTATCGAATGCGGAGAAGAATTACACCACGACCGAGCGGAAGGCGTTGGCGATGGTGTACTCCCTCCAGAAGTTCCGCCACTATCTTCTGGGCGGAAAATTCACATTCTTCACGGACCATTCTGCATTGAAGTATCTGGTGAATAAGCCTGTGTTGGAAGGACGGATCTGTCGCTGGCTTCTACTTTTCCAGGAATTCACGTTTGAGGTGATTGTCAAGCCCGGCAGGTTGAATGTCGGTCCCGATCATTTATCCAGGTTGGAGACGGGAGAGAATGAGGGCTCGTTGGACGATCAGCTGCCAGATGCCGACCTCTTCCGAGTCAAAGCAGTACCAGATTACTTGGCTGACATCGCCACTTATCTGACCACGGGACAATGCCCTCAGGATTATACCTCGCTTCAGAAACACCACCTGGTTGTCCGGGCGGCCGACTACCAATTGATCGCGGGGCAGCTATACAAACTGGGCCTCGATGAGGTGTTGCGCAGATGCGTTCTGGACCACGAACGGGAAGCGGTGATGTGGGAATGTCACAGTGGTGTTGCGGGAGGGCATGTGGGTGCGAAACCCACCGCAAGGAAGGTGCTCCAAGCTGGCCTGTGGTGGCCGACGGTACATGCTGATTGTAAGGCCTATGTGAAGCGTTGCGATGTTTGCCAGCGGACGGGAAGGCCTTCGCACCGGGACGAGCTTCCGCTACATCCAGTGCATGTGTTGCGGCCGTTTGAAAAGTGGGCTGTTGATTTCGTAGGTCCCATCGCCCCGGTCGCCAGACACTCCAAGGCCCGGTACATCATTACCGCCACGGATTACCTCACCCGGTGGGCTGAGGCAGCAGCGGTACGCGACTGCTCGGCAGAGACCGCTGCCCGGTTCATTTTTGAACACATCATCAGCCGGTTTGGCTACCCACGGAGCTTGACCAGCGATCAGGGTACGCATTTCATTAATGCCACGGTCAAGTCACTACTGGACACATTTATGATTCAGCATCATAAAAGCAGCCCATACCACCCGCAGGCCAATGGTACTGTGGAAGCATTCAACAAGATTCTTGAAAAGGGCTTGACTAAAATTTGCAATGCTCAGCGCGACGATTGGGACGAGCATCTCCCAACGGCATTGTGGGCCTACCGGACCACGGTGAAATGTTTGACCAACCAGACACCATTCCAGTTGGTGTATGGACGGGAAGCCGTGATTCCCGCCGAGTTCACTGTACCCAGTCTTTTGATCGTAACGTCTATTCAGTTCTCAGAAGAGGAGTCCCTTCGGGAATGCCTCCAGGAGCTACAGGAGCTGGATGAGGCCCGATTTCTGGCGGAATTCCACCAGAAGGTTCAGAAGGCTAGGCAGAAAGCGTGGCATGACTGCCACATCAAAACGAAAGCCTTCCAAGTTGGCGGCAAAGTTCTCTTATATGATAGCCGGTTCCAGAAGTTTCCAGGCAAGCTCCAGATGTACTGGTTGGGACCCTACTTTGTCATCGAGATCCACGACTCAGGAGCCGCTCGGTTGGCACAACTGGACGGTACAGTTCTCCCTGGGTGGGTGAATGGCGCACGCTTGAAACCCTACCAGGAGTAGGTCCCTTTCACTTCTCATCAATAACTCTCGCAACCGAGAGAACCCGTAGAGTAGCTTAGTCAAATAACTCTTCCGCAACCGGGATGAGCGTAGGGAGTCTTTTCCGTTCATAGGCAGTCTGTCAAATAACCGGTCAGTTGTGGTTACCTCACCGCAACTGACTGTGGTCGGGGCGGACCAGTCCAGCGTGTCACGGGGCTCGTCCAGCGTGTCGTCCTTATAGGATCCATCCCCGTGCCAGTGTCAGTCCAGGGCATTTCCGTCAGTCCTTTTGTCAGTCCGTAGGATCGCTCAAATTTGCATCATAAATTACCATAAGTAGACAGTAATCGCACCATAATCATTTTCCATCACCCGTAGTTCCCTCAGCCGTCGCGTCCGCCCATCTCCCCATGACGCCGTCAACAACTGTCAGATTACACACAGGTATGCGATTGATCGCACGATTATCGCAGGCAAGAAGGATAGCAATAATTAATTGTCGTTATGGAGTCTCATCAACTCCACTCGTGCCAGGGAATGCCATAACTTGCATGGAGACCAATAGCTCGAGAATGACGGACCAGTTCCATTTGGAAATTGTAGTGACTCCAGAGAAGTTGAAGCCTTAAAGCGCACCGCACCCAGAAGGAAGCTCCCGAAGATTTCTCCAGGTTTACCAGTGCCGAGCCAAGATGCCGAGGGCTCTCTTATCTGTTCCTGAACCAGTGCTAGATATCCAAATCCACCGAACAGAGTCGCTGGTTGGCAAGTATGACAGTGCAGCGATGATGGATGCCAACCTGTCCGACCCAGCTGAATTTTCCCACCTCCATTGGCAGACATACATGGAGCACCACTATACACCAGGCAATAGCTCTAGTAGCTGAATGCGACAAGAATACAGGGGCCTCCAGCAATCGTCCTTGATGAATTTAAGGACTCTCCCTGTTTTCGGAACTACCGAACCGACCCTACAATGCACCCGGTTCGTCCTCAGTCGAGTACAGAACGGGTCCCTGTGGCTCAACGAAGAAATCCCCATCCATGCCGAGGACATTCATCGGCTGACAGGGCTGTCTCAGAATGGCGCCGATGTCTCCACTGCCGGCCAGACCTCGTCCAAGCGCGCCTGAAAGTCGGGTGACACAGACCTGTACACCAAGTATGGCACCCGCCGGGGGGGGGGGGGGAAAGGTGCCAAAATTGATTTGATTAATAAGCCAGAAATTTGGTTCGCTTGCTACCTCATTGCTAGCAAGACGATGCGACACTATACTAAGGGAGAGTGCACCTTGTATACAATCTCCATTGCGGAGCACTGTATCCAGGGCGTCAGGCTGAATTGGTGTTCTTTCGTGCTAAAAGAACTCTTCGCGGCCTGCGAAGAGAACTATAAACGCACCACCAGTTTCATTTACGGTTACTTGATTTTAGCTTTCGCCATGTGGAAATGGCACCTTCCTCCTGTACGGATGCCGATAGAGACTACCGCGAGCCAGCCTCTCGCGATGAAGTTCACTCCGTGGTAGGTGTCCTCGGACCCCAGCACCAAGCATGTGAACGCGGAAGCGTTTCGGGTGTGGTACGGGTTAATGCGAGATGTGGTGGCTAACCAGCAACGGTTGCCCAGGCACCTGTTGGATGAGTATAGTGAGCAGGTATGGTTTGGGGTAAGCCATAGGCACACTTACCTCCGCCCAACTTGCGTACCGGAAGCCACCTTCCACATGGCGCCCCTCAGATTCCAGTTGAATGATGATACATTTCACCGCGAGGTCTCTGCGTGGCCGGGGGTCACAAAGCACATCCGCGACGGGATCCCCCGATATAACTTTGAGCGGATGATGCCGGTGCAGCGGCCTGCTGAGACAGGCGCAACGGGGTCCTCATAGGTTGCGGTGGGACCTCCACAGGATGCAGCTGAGACCGCATAGGAACTGCCCGAATCACTGGTCCCCGTCGTACAACACCTCAATGCCCAGGTACAACACCTTAACGTGGTAACCCAAGTGGTTTCAAGTGGTGCCCCTTTGTTTCCCTCATTTTCTGAATTTCAGCTCGGTCGGTCTCTTGCTCCCTCCCATATCGCCCCTCTCACTTCTCCCATCCCCACCAGCTTATTCACCTCTACCAGCCCTATCATCACCCCGATGGGCGAAACGGGCCCAGAACCTGATCCATCAGACCCCCCTCCATCTAAGAGGGCCTGCACTGCTGTCACAGATCTAGTGGTGGACCTTACTGATGATGATCCACCATCCACTCCACTCCCAGGGACGTTGATTCCGGAGGAACCCCTGATCGATCCGTCAGAGTTCCTCAACATTCGCCTCCCCAATACCTCTTTCACCCCATCCACCGCTCCCTCCACCGGCCGTCCACCTGCCACCTCCTCCAATCCATCCAACTCATCGGCCACTATATCAGATCCTCTCATCCGGGAACTTTTCGGAGGCGACCACGGGGTGGAAGTCACCTCCAGTACTGAAGCCGTAGTACCGCCGGTTGACCCCGTGGCCACACCCCAGGATCCTGTCTCTACTATATCTGTCCGGCTGGCCACTGTTGGGGCTGATTCGGCTGACCCTCCCCCAGACCAGACCATTCAGCAAGACCGGCCGGAGTCCGATATGGGCACCTCAATGCAGCAACAGACGCCGGTCCTTCCTCCTGAGACCTCCAACCGATCAGCGGCCAGTGGCCAACCTTTGCAGGAACGGATGCCGGAGCAGGGCGCTTCCGGCACGGCCAATGTAGAAACATGGGGTACAGGGCAGCTGTACCTACTCATTCAGCGGGCGGCCCTCAAGGCCGAACAGATTCATTCAGAGCTGCAGCAGCGGTGCACTGTGCAGCACCAACAGATCACAGCGCTTACTGAACAACGCGATCAGCTGACCAGGGAGAAGACCTACCTCCAGGAGCAGGTCACCATTACTGCTCAGGCGTTCTCCGACCTATGGCCCGCTGCAAGGGCTCATCACGCCCCACTCCCTGACAATATAGCGGAGGACAATGTAGAAGTCCAGGCTTACCACCTTTGGACTGCTTTCACTGATCTATGCAGGGAGAATCAGGAACTCCAAGCGGCGTTAGCCGCACGGCCTACCCATCCAGATCCACAGATTGTCTACTCAGAACAGGTGACTGCCAAGTAGATTCAGGCAGTTAGTATGCGGGCGACTCTTCATACCACTGCGGGCGAGGCTTACGCCCTTCTGCGAAGTCTGCAGGAGTGCTCACTCGCACTCACTGTCAAAACACAGCCTATTTCTGCCCAGCTGCAACAGATTTCCCGTGAAATTCAAGAGACCGCGGACCCAACACGGTTAGAACAGCTCTATGCCCAGGCGGACGAGCTTGAAATTCAAATGCAACAGACTGAGGCCGACTCGGCAGCGGCCAAACAGGTCATTCGGGAAATCCGTCCGCCCATTCGGGCCGGTGCCGAATCCATACAACAGCTGGATGCCAAGGCCGAGACCCAGCTTGCCACGATGTTCAGGGCTGTCCCGACGACTATAGAGGAGGCCGCTGCAGACTTCACCAGGCTTAGAGATACAGCGCTCCGCAGGGTCCCGGAGTTGGGGCCCTTGTTTGAACAACCGCTTGGTGGAGCACAGCAGGAAAGGGCGCGGGGCGAAGGCACAGCAGAACAGAGCACGGGAGCCAGCGGGGCAATGGAAGTGGAGATTGTTATTTGTGATTGACTCGGGGACTAGTCAAAGAATTGTGGTCGGGGCCTGTTGGGGCCCTTGTTTTTGATTATTTTTGAAATCTTGGTTGGAACATTTTGAATTTTGACCTTTTTGAGTTGCGGCATGAAGACACATGGCAATCGTGACCGCGTCGCAACTACCAGGAGTTGCGGAGCTATCAAGGTGGCGCGGAAGCATGAGATAGCTGAAGATAGAACACACACAAGTACAGATGAAGAAAACACACAACAAAAGACAGAAAGTGGAACACGCAGATAACAGGAGAGAAGCTGGGAGCAACTGAAGAACAGACACCGAGGAACTGATAGTCGCGAGAGTGGGTGAATAAATAACAGTCACCCGGCTGGAAGAAGTAGAGGCTGAAGAGGTTGCGAGGCTCGTGACAGGGGAAGACGCACAGAGTGACTGCGGAAGAATCATGCATGACCTTCCTAGGGTTCCTCATCTTCTCTATTCTACCTTTCTGTTCCGAAATCCATATGTATCAGATTTGTAAGCTATCAGTGAGAATGCCATGTAATCATGTGTTTGGCCAAGAGATTAATACAATGGAAGGTTGCTATCTCAATAAGATGTTTATGTGCCTATAATGTGTTTATGCTGGTTTAAAATTTTATTTGCAAATGTATGAATGCTTATTAAGTGATCTTGCGTATATAACTCTGTATATGTAATCGATGCACTGTCCTTCATGAGTTGCGAATTTGTTCCTTGCCATTGATCTCATCCCCTTCTGCATGTGGTTGCGGCACGCCTCGGGTGAGACGCACTGCTCTCCGGAGCAGGGTGAAAATGTCGGCGTGTTCCTAGACTACACCGGACCCCTTTGTTGGCCACAACTCTTGAACCTGGGTCTTGTCCGCGAGACCTGACTTCTCGCCAACAATCTAGATTGGGGAGATCTGAATAACCCATCTAGATGCATTTCTTTAAGCTCATTTTCTGCAAGGGAGTTGTCCATGAGTTATTCTAGGGCATCCCAGTGGTGGTTTGTCTTATTTATGAAACATCTTCCTTATACATCATCCCCAAGGACCCTGTGGCAGAAATTCCCGAGGTGGAATATTGCATATCCATAGGCGGAGTCTGTGAAGGGCCAGCTAGCCTCAGGATCTCTGAAATGGACTTGCACTATCTCACTGAAGAAGGAAAAATGGAACATCTTAAGATGTTCCCGATGGAGCAGCTAGTTCCTGAAAAAGGAACATTACACTTGATCTTGTGTACTCTTAGTCTGGCACATTGTATGATATCTTGCTTGATGCCCATAGACCTGGAACTTGTAATGCACCGGTGACCCCATCCATTGACGATATTATTGGTTCCGTGTCTCAGACTTCTCAGAAGTCTTCTCCTTCAAATCATGGGAAGCAAAAGTATAATCCTTCCAATGATGTTGTTTCTCAACCCACTTTGAATCCTGGTAAAACCTAGGAAGTCAATGTCGTTCAGGCCAATCTGGCAGACAAAACTTCCAAGGGGGAAAATAAGGGTAAAGGTAAGGCCAAAGCCGATACCCCCAAACCAAATTATTCAAAACCTCGTGTTGATGATGGTTCACAGCGCAAGCCGAAGTACCCTTGTTTGATTTGTGATGAAGAGCACTACACCAAAGACTGTCCTCGATGATCCGAAGTGAGCCGATTGCTCAAAGGAACCCAGGGAACTACAGTTGTTCTTAAAGAACCTTTTCCATCTCAGCAGACCCAGATGGTAGAGTAACCTCATTACTCTACCCCATTTGGCTCTCAAGTGTTCATGATGAACGGTTCTACATCCGTTTCTATTGCTACTCGATCGAAAGATTATACTGGATCACGTTAGGTAGCGAGGAAGGAGATCGCTAATGGTCCTCCTCCCCTGCCTACTTCTGACCCTCTTCAAATTGAAAGGCCTAGTGCTAGCCTGTTGTATGACCACCTTCTAATGGTGTACTCCATAAGTCTTCTTACAATCCAAATGCCCGTGCCGCTCAAAATTACAGTATTGTTGAGGATTTGGCTCAGGCGCCATCTATAATGTCTGCACTAGAAGTACTTCAGATTTTTCCGTCTCAATGGAAAGCTTTGTTATCTATGATTGGCGGGGTTGATCCTGTTGATACTAGCCTTCTCGCTTTTGATTTAGAGAATTTCGTTCCACGACTCCCGCACAAAATTGCGCTCATTATACAAGTTGTCATTAATGGTTTCAATATCCATCGAGCAGTTGTGGACGAAGGTGCGTCTACGTGTATCATGTCATCTTCCTTCTGGAAAGCCATTGGTTCTCCGGCCTTGAACTCATCACCAAATTCCCTTGAAGCATTTTATGGAAGGGAATCAAAACCCTTATGTTTTCTCGCTAGCTTACCGATTACCTTGAAAGGGAAGACAGTCAATGTCGAGGTAGAAGTAGTTGACGCCAAGCTCAATTACAGTCTTCTCCTTGGTCGCAGTTGGACTCACACCATGTTTTGTGTTCCGTCCACTCTCTTTTGTGTCTTGAAATTCCCGCGCAAAGGAAATATTGTTACTGTTGATCAATTGCCATTCTTCACTTATTCTTCTGAGAACAACGTTTCGTATGTGGATCAGATTCCTACTCCCTACAAGAGAGTAGGGTCGGGTCTCTTCAAAGATTCTTTCCTCATGGGTATTTTTCCCCTTCATCCACCCAACACTGTTCAAATAAATATGATCTCTCAATCTGATGACCCATGGATCATCCCTTCGTCTGACAGGTTGATGCCTTCGGAGATTCGATGTTGTTGAGTCCGATCGAGATTGACTATTGTGAAATTCTTGCAGCCTCGGATCCTCCGCCTTCTAGCATGTCTCTCGAAACTTATTCTCAATCCCCTTGGCTCAGCGATTTGGATTCACTCGATCCTTTGAAATAGATATTTCCCTCTGATGAAGCCATCATGGTGACTATGTATCTCTATGATTTGTCGTGGGATGATAATCATCATTGTTCCTCGTTCATGCCTAGCCTCCGGGCCATGTCTACATGTCTTGAGAGGTTTGCATCTCAGGTTCCTTCTCCTCCACTTCAAACGCCTATTCTGACACATGAATTTTTTACAGAGGGTAACTTGAGTAATATCATGCAAACGATACCTATTGAAATTTCCATCAAACTGGAAATTGTTGAGAACATCCATCTCAGAGTCACCTGTTTTTCAGATGAAGTTCAGGTTTATACTAGCCTTTTCCGCAAGTTCCATGACATCTTTACATGGTCCTATGAAGAGATGCCCGACATCGATCCTAGTATAGTGGTGCATGAGATTCCTAGCTACCCTGTTTCAAATCCTGTTCGTCAACGTCTTCATCCTGTGCACCCTAGAAACGCTGCTGCCATTAAGGGTGAAGTTGAAAAACTTCTCAATGCTAGTTTTATCTATCCGATTCCCTTGACATAATGGGTGTCCAACATTGTCCCTGTAGATAAGAAACACGGTACCATTCGGGTCTGTGTCGATTATCGTGATATAAATCGGGCCTGTCCTAAGGATAATTATCCTACTCCCCTTATCTATCAAATCATTGATGACTGTGTCGGGAGTGATATTTTTTCCCTCATGGATGGATTTTCTAGCTACAACTATATTAACATTCTCCCGAATGATAAACATAAGATTGCCTTCATCTGCCATGGGGTACTTTCGCATATAAGAAGCTCCCTTTTGGCTTAAAAATTTTGGGGTCACATTTCAACAAACGATGTCGTATGCTTTTCATGACATTAAGCACATCATTCAACCTTATCTGGATGACCTCCCCTGTAATATCCCAAATGAGGGAAAATCTACACCTCTGGGAATATCTTAAGATATTCCAATATGAAGCTACATCAATATGTAAAACACCTCCTATGGAGAAGAAATGAATACAATAACACATAAAATGACGGAGAATCCAAATAGCCATCTCATTACGTCATAAAAACATAAGATATACAAATCCTTGACAAAATTATTACTCAATCAAGGCACTACAAGCCTCAAGAGAAATGTACATGAGAATATGAAAAACACTGTTGTATAAATAGAGCCCTAAGCTATGACTGCGCAATCCTTGAAGGAGAGTTGTTGCAAAATGTCAATAATATATAGAGGTGACAATATGAAGCTAAAATTAAGTGGGGGAGCATGATCTCAACCCCTAAAAATACAATACATCAATCCTCTAGAAGGATTGGCTGAAATACAAGCAAAATGGCATTCCTGCAGAAATGTCAGAGTTGTTGGGTAGTAGCAGCAACTCAAGAACTAGAAATAGATGGAGAAGACTGAAATGGCTGCATCAAATGAAGAACCCTCCTCCAATGGAAATCTAAAGTGAAAGGCTGATCCCTTCACCAAAGATCTCACCCTCCAAGGTATATGCTAATCCCTCACAACAAATGCTCTCCAATAATAACACTGTCTAAGAGAGGGACTGCACTGCATATGATGGAAAGTGGTTGGCCTGGTGCCAAATATGATGGACTCAGATCCTGAACCTCCTTTAGTGATCTCCCAAAAGGATGGAAGCTCCCTCCTCTAAAAAACTATCCAAGGATGGTGTTGTAGAAAACCTCCCTAGCAACACCCAGCAACACTGCACAATCTTCAGATGAAACTGCGCTGATGATGAAGGATGAGGCTTGACCTCAATGTCTGAATATGGGGAACAGAGTGCAATCCTCCAAGAGCTACTCAAGAAGGATAGGAAATCCTAAACGGGAATTTCCCCCGATAATCCTTGCTAAACAACAAGAGACTACAGCAAGTCCAAAGGACCAAAGATGAATAATACTCAAGATGTGAAACAATGGCTGCCTTGTCCTCCTTTTAAATAATGTGAGCTCCTTCTCCATGGACCCCACCAATTAGGGTTTCCTTCCTCTATAATATTCCCTCCTCTTTCATTTCACTTTCCCACAATGTGCTCTCCACCTCATACCACTGCGTTGTTTGACTTGGTCAAACTTGACCTAGTCATTCTACAAAAGTCTCCTTCACACATGGAGGTGTGAAATCCAGCTCTATAAGTGATCTCCTTTCACACTAAGAGGATTTTTATTCCCTACTCATGAAATGAATGGGTCTCCTACCCATTTTATTCATCTCCTATGTGAAAATGGCAAAAATTAATATTCCATAAAATTTGGAATATTACAGTCCTCCCCTCTCAAAGATTGCTTGTCCTCAAGAAAGTACAATGATAGACTGATTTATTTCCCTTAATTTACCTGTAGCATCCATGCATGGTAACTCCTCCAAGAGAAGGATTCCATATCATCAATCAAGTGTCCAAGTTGTCCCTCCAACATATGCAATCTAGCTTTTGGTGAACATCCCCAAATAGCTATCATGTAGAAACAAATATCCATGAAGGAAACAATGGGCTGTCTAAGGGCCTCCTTGAGGCATGATATTTGATATATAATGGGACTCATCATGCCCATATTAATCTCCCATCCCCAAGAAATCAACCATACAACATAACCTGCCTCCCAACATGGCAACTCATAGAAATCTCCCTCCACCTTGAGCTCCGAAAATGAAGGTGGGCTGAAAATCTGAATATGGAAAGCCTCATAGCTTGCCCCATGCTGTCCTCCTCTCCAATTATGATAAGTGTAGAGTGTGTGTTGATCATGGGCTGCAAAAATATTGCCCTCAGGTGGAAAGATGAAGAGAAATCCTCCAAGAATCTCTCCTCCATCAATGATAATCCGGCTGGCCCAGGTCATGTCATCCATGATGAGTAGGATATGATCATCATAGAATACCCCAATGAAATGTTTACTATAGGTTATACCATGTGAAGCAAGGTACAAACAATTTCTCATAGGGCTACAATGCAATCTCATCCACTGCAGCTGCAGAAAATAACATGGCAAGTACTGTATAGAAAATGTCACCTCTACTACTGAATAGTAAAGAGATGAGTGAATCAGTAATACAAGATCAAATACATGCCCATATATATACAATGGATGGATATCATCATCAAACTCATGTCCCACCTCAAAAGAAGGAAAATATGTGGTTGTGGTGGCCGTGTCTCTCCTCATGTTCCCCTTAGAACATGCCATGCATAAACTGTGGGAATCATCTTCCCTCAAGGACACACCAAACTCATGTGTCAATCTTCCGATCATGCTTCCAATATGAATATGATACATAACAGCAAATAGAATCACAATCAACAATAAAATAGGGGGATTACTGATGGTTTCATATGGTGCTGGAAAGTACCAACAATCTCCCAAGGGTGCATAATGCAGTTTTGCAAACTGCTGCTTTAGAAATGTACAAGGAAAAATGTTTTGAAATACAATGCTAATCATATGAATCAGCTGAAAATGTATAGAATGGAAAAAAAATTGCCCAAGGCCATGTAAAATATGGCTGCCTCCATCATATGGTTTGGCCCAACTTTGCTTGTGGAGCAACATGAAAAATCTGCCCCTTTGAGGATTCATGCACTGCAACATAATGATCAGAGTATGTAAATCAGCAAATGTAAACACAAGGCTCTTACCATAAGCTGGAAGTAAGATAATATATGGATCCATGTATGTGACCTTGCTCCCAAGTGCCAGCGATGTGAGCTCATGCAAAAAGGCTCTTATCCATGCCAATCTTTGTCTCTTGACATGCTCCTTGTCAAGAACATCTCTGGTGATGCTGCTGCAAATTTGAAGCTTCTCCCAATATGGAAATGCCTCCTGATCAGTCCCAGCCAAGGAGTGTTCCCTTTGCACTATGAGAGTGCCCTCCTCTACTCCTGCAACACCATACATCATATGAGAGCAAATCTGTTTGTGCTCTCTCCAAGATAGTTCAAGCAATCCAAGTGCTTGCTGCCTCCTCATGCTCACATCATGTAACTCATGTGATGAAGGTATCATGACTGATATATATACCATATCAGCACCATGTATCCCTACTCTCTACTACTCAATGATGTAAACATCTTGCCACCTCTTCTCCACTCCCATCCTCCTGAAAAGAGGGTACACCAAGTGATGGCCAAACTCCTTCAAGAGGAGCCAACGCAGCCAAGCCTCTTGCTGCCCAGTATCATATATTTGCAAGTGGCTAATCAGCCTCTTTCTCTTCATCCACACCCACTCAAATCCTTGTGGATGTCTTCTCCTCTTTCCTCTGGTACTCCCAAACCAAATTTCTCTTTTTGCATTTCATGAGAGTTTGAAATGCAGCTCCTTGGAGACCTCCTATAAAATATCTCTCTCCCATGACTATGTTGGATCCATGAGAACCCAAATGTGATGGAGGTAATATCTCCTCTCCACCCATGTCTAACAGTGCTGCTAATTCCTCCAATGGTGTAGCAGTTGTTTTATCCTTCGGTTCAAAATTTGTTTCATTGTTTTTCACGGGGGTGTCATGGTTCACTCCATCCTCGAAAGGTTCACACTCCAACCTCAATGGCTGAATGCAACTCAACCAAGATGTATGAGGATGAGGTTTCATCTCCTCCTTGAACCCTTTGCACAGCGCCATGCAATCATGGTGCTCTAGAATAGCAAAGTATGTATATTATTGGACCTCTACATGTGATTTTCCACATTCCCTTAAATTATTTGCTGAAATGAAAAGTGGAAATTCATTCATACCTTGGTGGAACTTGGGGTTTTCTTCTTATATGGCTGCATTATTTGTCTCCTCCAATGCAATGGATGCCTCCTCCATAGATGAAAAAGGCTGCCCTCCCAAAGCTGTGACAACGTTGGTGCAATTCTCCTCCCATGGTGGAATGGCTTTCTCTTCCTTTGTCCTCTCTCCATCAAAGGTTTGGATCAACCTTTTAGAAAATTCTGCAAAATAACTCACCCTTGAATGGACCAAGGGTTTGAACCACCAAAAATAGGCTTCATCCTCCATGTGCAGCGCTACAATCTCCACTGCTTCTTTCTCTGCCACTGGATGTAGCAAGAGAAAAGCCTCTAGATTTTTCACCCAAGCTCTAGCTGAAGTGTTCCCATCAAATGTAGACAATAGAGACCTATTGCCTCTGATTCCCTTTCTACTACAGGGCCTTCTCTCCTCCTTTTGCTAAATAAACTATTGGAACGTAGTAGCTCCCCTGAATGCTCTAGAGTGAGATTTATATTCACCCAGGTACTTACTTAAGATCTGATGATCCAAGTATCCTTCATGTTGATCTTCCTTGCCTTCATGAGAATAGGAAGTGCATGGACCTTACTCTTCTTCTCTCTACTTCTCCTCCTCAGGGAGGCTCTACTTTGTTCTAAAAATAGATGAGAACAAGCTCATCTTCTTCATCATCTCCTTCTGATATCGAACTCACAGGCTGTGCCAAGTTTGATGCTCTGATACCACTGTAATATCCCAAATGAGGGAAAATCTACACCTTTGGGAATATCTTAAGATATTCCAATATGAAGCTACAACGATATGTAAAACACCTCCTATGGAGCAGAAATGAATACATTAACACATAAAATGCCAGAGAATCCAAATAGACATCTCATTACATCATAGCAGCATAAGATATACAAACCATTGACGAAATGATTACTCAAGCAAGGCACTACAAGCCTCAAGAGAAATGTACATGAGAATATGAAAAACACTGTTGTATAAATAAGGCCCTAGGCTATGACTGCGCAATCCTTGAAGGAGAGCTGTTGCAAAATGTCAATAATATATATATGTGACAATATGAAGCTCAAATTAAGTGGGGGAGCACGATCTCAACCCCTGAAAATACAATACATCAATCCTCTAGAAGGATTGGCTGAAATACAAGCAAAATGGCATTCCTGCAGAAATGTCGAAGTTACTGGGTAGAAGCAGCAACTCAAGAACTGGAAATAGATGGAGAAGGCTGAAATGGCTGCATAAAATGAAGAACCCTCCTCCAATTGAAATCTAAAGTGAAAGGCTGATCCCTTCACCAAAGATCTCACCCTCCAAGGTATCTGCTAATCCCTCACAGCAAATGCTCTCCAAGAATAACGTTGTCTAAGAGAGGGACTGCGCTGCATATGATGGAAAGTGGTTGGCCTGGTGCCAAATATGATGGAATCAGATCCTGAACCTCCTTTACTGATCTCCCAAAGAGATGGAACCTCCCTCCTCTGAAAAACTAGCCAAGGATGGTGTTATAGAAAACCTCCCCAGCAACACCCAGCAACACTGCACAATCTCCAGTTGAAACTGCGCTGATGATGAAGGATGAGGCTTGACCTCAATGTATGAATATGGGGAATGGAGTGCAATCCTCCAATAGCTACTCAAGAAATAGGAAATCCTAAACAGGAATTTCCCCTGGCAATCCTTGCTAAACAACAAGAGACTACAGCAAGTCCAAAGGACCAAAGATGAATAATACTCAAGATGTGAAACAATGGCTGCCTTGTCCTCCTTTTAAACAATGTGAGCTCCTTCTCCATGGACCCCACCCAATTAGGGTTTCCTTCCTCTAGAAGTTTGCCTCCTCTTTCACTGCTCTATCCCACAATGTGCTCTCCACCTCATACCACTGCGCTATTTGACTTGGTCAAACTTGACCTAGTCATTCTACAAAAGTCTCCTTTCACACATGGAGGTGTGAAATCTAGATCTATAAGTGATCCCCTTTCACACTAAGAGGATTTTTATTCCATACTCATGAAATGAATGGGTCTCCTACCCATTTTATTCATCTCCTATGTGAAAATGGCAAAAATTAATATTCCATAAAATTTGGAATATTACATCCCGGCTCATTCAGCTAAGTGTAAGGACCATCCTGACCATCTTCGTCCTATATTTCTTCGTTTTCAACGCTACAACATCCGGTTAAATCCACACAAGTGCGTCTTCTTCGTTGATTCTGTTAGACTCTTAGGGTTTATCGTGTCCAAAGACAGAATTCTCCTTGATCCGCTCAAAGTTGAGGCTATCATTAATCTCCCCTCTCCATCTTCATTACATCATCTGCATAGTCTGCAAGGGAAGGCTAACTTTCTACGAAGTTTTATACCTAACTATGCCAAAGTGGCTAAAGGATTCATGCAACTCTTAAAGCAGGGTGTTCCATTCCTTTGGGATGAGATTGCTCAGAAGTCTTTTCATGCACTAAAGACGTTGCTTGTCAACACTCCTCTCTTACGTCCTCCAAACTATCATTGTGATTTTTCCCTCTATTTAGCCGCCGCTTTCAACACAATTGCCATGGTTTTGGTACAAGACGATGATGACGGTGATGAGCATGTTATCTATTACCTCTCTCGTAACCTTCTCGATACCGAAACGTGTTATGCACATGTCGAGAAGTTAGTGTTAGTTGCAGTTCAAGCAGTTCAACATTTTCGTTATTATATTCTGTTGCGTACTGTGACTGTGATTTTTGAATGCAACCCCATGACCTACATATTGTATCGACAATTGTTGGGGGGTAAAAAATGAAAGTGGATTGTCATCCTCCAAGAGTTCGATTTGGAATTTAATAATACCAAGTCGAAGAAATCATTAGTCTTTGATGATTTGATCTGCTCCCTTCCCTCTGATTCTGCTTCGTCTGGTTTTGAAGAACGCATTCCAGACGATATGGTTTTTTTGATTAGCACTCTCGATCCTTGGTACGGTGATATCATCGTCTATCTCCAGACTTATACCTTCAGATCTAAGTTGACAAAGGATTCTCGTCGACGCATTCGTCATCAATTGCAACCTTATCGTATAGTCGGTGATACACTCTACCACATTGGAGTCGATTTCATTCTTCGCCATTGTTTGACCCTCGAGGAGGTTGAGAAAGATCTGAATGATTGCCACAGTGGTGTCTATGTCGGTCACATGTCTAGTTATGCCACTGCTCAAAAGATTCTTCGTGTTGGATATTTCGGGCCCTCTGTCTTCAAGGACAGCGTTGTTGCGGTTCGTAAATGTCACGATTGCCAAATCTATCAATGTAAGACGTGTGCACCACCTGTACCTCTCCACCCTGTCATTATCGTTGGACCCTTTTTGAAGTGGGGCATTGATTTTATGACGTGTAACCCTCACTCGGCCGTGGGGCATGCTTATATTATCGTAGCCATTGACTACTTCACCAAATGGGTTGAAGCAATGCCTACACTTGTGGTTGATGGTAAGACAACAACTCAATTCATATTAAATCACATAATTTCTAGGTTTGGCGTCCCTCAAGCCATCATTACCGATCATGGTTCCCATTTTCGGCATTATATGGTGGTGGAGCTTACTTCTAAGTTAGGTCTGCGTCACGACATCTCAACGTCGTACTATCCATAGGACAATGGCCAAGTTGAAGTTGTGAATAAAGTTTTAGTCACTATGCTTCAACGTACGATTGGGATCCACAAATCCAATTGTAATCTCATGTTATTTTTGGATATTTGGGCATACCGAACCTCAGTTAAATATGCGACCAAATTCACTCCCTTTCATCTTGTCTACGGTCTGGAAGCTACCCTTCCGATTGAGTGTGAAATACCTTCACTCCAATTGATTGTTGAATTACTGCTCAACACTTCACCTGAAGAAGAGTGTCTTCTCTACTTAGAAAGGCTGGCTGAAACTCAACACTTTGTTTCTTTGGTCGTCGAGGCACAGAAAAAGTGGGTCAAAGCCCATTTTGACCAGTTAGTTTCCCCTCATTCTTTTATAGAAGGAGACCTCGTCCTCTTGTATGATCAAACTCATGATAAGTTGGGGGAAAGAAAATTTCAACCCATGTGGCATGGGCCTTACATTGTTAAACACATTTTTAAGAGTGGGGCCTATGAGCTCATTGATTATGAAGGTCACCCTTTAGATCAGCCCAGAAATGGGTTGTATCTAAAAAATTATTATGCATGAGTCATTCGTGCATGTTTTGTGTACATAGGTGTTCTTTTCATTTTTGTACATTTTTTGGCTTGGTGTGTTTTGTGAGCTTTTTCCTGCTTATTGGGTCGTTGCTTATTGCGTAGATGTCTATTATCCCTTATGTCAGTTTCGCGGATGGTGCTTCTCGCAATACCTGGAACTTGTCTTCGGTAGCCTGCGTGATTTATGATCCTTTTGGTGAGTTGATAGACCTGCAAGGTATTTTTCTAGGGCGAACTACAAACATTGTCGTTGAATATAGTGTTGTCATTGAACTATTAACCGAGGTGATTACCCTCGGCATTAGTGCATTGGTTGTAAATCTAGACTCGGAGCTTGTTGTTCTTCAACTTAATGGGCATTATTCAGTTAGAAACCCTCACATTTTAAGATTGTATTTACGTGTTCATTTTCTGGAAAGACATTTTGATTACATCACACATCAACATTGTATTGGATAGACATTTGCGTAATCTGTAACATCATCATCACATGAGAGACTCGTATCAAATAGGAAAATAGATGTGTGTGTGTGTGTGTGTGTATATATATATATATCTAATGTTTGCTTCAGTGTGCACCATAAGTTTCAAAAAATATGTGTGTTTCTGTTACATCTTGAGACATCATGTCTCGCAAATATGCAGAAATAAAACCTAGGTGTTTAATCAGCATGATGATCATGATAGCATGTCACTACCTGGACAAGCCGCCTCAACAAACGGTGAACTCGGTTTGACACCCCTACAGTGTGTCTCTAATACGCACGAGAACATCTTCGAATCGCGCATAGTCTGGGATCCCACGGGTATTTCCCTCCAAGTTGTGCACGATCTCCTCCTCCTCACCTTGAGGGGCAACATCAAAATCGCGAGGTATTCACCTCGCTATCAGAGACATCCTTGCAGGTCTCTCTGGGCCTACATCTGCAAATGCATGGATAAAGTGTTAGAACCTACATCTGAAAATTAAAAATAAAAAAGAAAAAATCATAATACTCATGAAAATTAGAAATGAGTCTTACCAAGTGCTTCATCCCAATCCTCTCCTTTCGGCAGTGGGAGGTTTGGATCACCAATGAAATCTATGCCAGAGTAGGGCCAGTCCTCCACGAAAATCAACTGTCGACGGAGCGAATCAAATAACTCCGCTCTCTAGGACATCTGTTGACCGCCCCCTGACCTTGGCATCAGAGCTGCCCATTGGGCCATCCATGGTTCCAGTGCTGGTGGTGTCAGGACTATCACCTCTTGACACTGAAATATTTGTAGTCGTTCTAGGAAGAACGATACCAGGATAGACCCATAACCAAATTGCTTCAACTTTTCCTTCTTGGATTTTTTCCGTTGACGTTTCATATTAATTGTCACTGCCTCTACCCAGTTGTATATGGTCAATGTAAAGTAGTCTACAACAAGAAGTAGCTGTGTTTTTTTTGCTTTGTACGGTGCTTGTGATCCCGCATCTCGCGTGATCGTGTGCAACACTACCTTTAGTGCTAGAAATGGGATAGTCTGGATATCCACCTTCCCGATTTTTGATCCTTTTCGTGCCCCTAGACATACCATGTCGATTACCATGCCCATGCTCTCCATGGTGGGCTGGGTGCCAGTCAAGATTGGTGCTACCCCCCTCTGTGACAGTCAAGTTATGAAATAGACATCTGAAACATAAATCTCGTGCTCCTGATCTTGAGGAATAATTTTTTTCTTGATCCTCGTCCTAGATACTGATCAAGTATTACAGAAGCTCTGGTTGAGCTCTGAGACACGGTTTCATGAAGAAATTTTATAGTCCACAATCTCAAAGAGCTTCCATGCATCTCTCATTTCCCATGGAAAGCTCATCCTCTTCACTGTGTTCCCGTTCCTTCCACTCAATCACCATTTTTCCACTCTACACCTGCAAACATGTTCATATGGACATTATTAGCCGAATTTAAAGCTAATATTTGTGAAATTCATGCCCATAAAACTTGCATTATGAGTTTTATAAAGCATTGTGTGGTTGGCACGACTGTTTGGGAAACAACCACACCAATGGGCGCACCCTTGTTCAAAAGATTAGGCAGTTGGTGCGAGTTCGTGCCTGAAACTCACGCCGACCACCATGCCCTACTTTTCACAATTTCCCCCTCATAAATTAAAACTGAAGGTCGCAGGTAATGAAAGAGGACTTAAAATTTGGGGAATGATGTCGGATCTTACCTGTAACTGACGGATTCGAGATTGATTTGCTGGATTGCCCGATATCGTCGCCAAAAAATCACAGTATAAAATGGGTAACTATTGCTCCACAAGTGGTAAAAGTGAAAAGTGAATGTTTTTTTACTATTTTTAGCATTTTATAAATTTTCAAAACCATAATTAGGTCTTAAGACAATTTTTTGATTATTTCCTTAAGTTATTTCGAGAAATGGTTTTTACGTTCTTCTCGTGTGCAGCAACAGGTTTTTAAAGAGAGCAATGAAGTCACGAGTTGAATTTTATACTTTTTTGGACTCGGTAAAAACACAAAAAAGTCACTACTGGGGTCATCTTTCAGCTATTTTCTGACTCTCTAAAACTGAAAAGATTGTTGAGACTCTTGTCATTTTGAACTCGTTAAATGGCTATGAAACAATATCTACCCAGTATATGTTTGCCCCTTTTTCGGGCTGGGATAGAGTATTTACGAAAAAGGAATACCTTAGCCTATCGCGACTAAGAGGTTCTTTCAAATATTTTTTTCTACCATTTTAGATATGAGAGACTATTTACGAAAAGGGGCATGCTGGAGCTTTCTTTTCCGCTTCTTTTCAAACTCTCTAAACATGAAAAGATGTCGAGTTTTCCCTTTGTCAGAATTGTTAAACCCTGATGACATTGGAAATCGTCACCATGATGTTACTCAAGTTCCTCCTTCCTAGGGCTCGTAAAATGTACTAGGTTGGATTTGTCCGAAGGAAAGACTTACATTGCAAGCATATGCTATCCCCTTCAATCTTGTTTTAAAAAAATAATTGGGTTACTCACCAGAAATGGTGGGGGAAAATGGAACCAGTTTTTAGTTGTGTTGGAAATATGTTGCTCTTGAACATGACACTCATCTGCATTCGTGTCGGGTTGGGGACATCTTATTTCATCATTTTTTGCCTCCATGGGTTTGGGTAATATTTTTTGACCTCTCATATGCTCTTTTCCATGTCATCATGACCTCAGATCCCTTGATGTCAAATACTGCCAAATCCATAGTCGTGTTGCTAATATGTTCAAGAGAAGTTTGCCTCTGCATTTTTCAACCTCCCTCTGATTCTCTGTTGGTCCTGATTCACTATCATCACGTTCCTCTGTCTTGTGTCGATGATGTGGGAAAAACTATGGTCCTCCTTCAACCATGTCACTTCCTGTCAAATTTAGCTCATTATCTAGGAATTTGATCTAAAGACTCCCTTCTGGTACCTTGGAGCCTGTATGCCTCAATGGTAGGTTCTTCGTAATCGACGATAGGTCCACATCATTAGCCTTCGATCAAGTGATTCTACGAGTGTTCGAAAGCAAATCACTATTCACATTTTGTGGATTGTACCTATTGTACCTTGAGGGCCATCATCATTATTGGTGGTTTCTCTCGCGCTTGTTAACAACTTTCATCATTGACTGGTAATCAGGTGATTTTCTTGCATGTTTGACTTCAACTCACATATTCGCATGCTTGAATTTGTACTTTTTCGGGTCGATGTGGAGCTCAAGACCCTGGGTTTTGTCTGATAAGATCCAGGCTGCGGGATATTGTACTTTATCATGACTTATTGCATAACACTTTTGATTGGATGGCTATGACCATACCTGAGTCTATATCCTTACTGCTAGATGGCTGCATCCATACCTCGGATCCCAGTTTATATGTACTCTATTATGGATGGTTGCACCCATACCACATATTCATGTATCAGAGATATCAGTTGTATTTGTAATTGTAGGTCTACCAACGGCGGTGTTTGGTTCGAACACGTTCTCGTAATCCCTTCCTCCCTCTCGAACCTCATGCTTTAGGGGGAATATGTTACACAACATTTTGTCACTGTCCCTGCAATCCCCATCTTGCAAATTGGAGGTGCATTTATGTGACCAAATAAAGTGTCATGCCTTGAAAAGACCATCACTGCATCCCTTTCCATGAGGAAAAAATTCCTTCTATTGACAATTTCCTGAACATACCATCAAAAACATGTGTTTTTTCCTTGGCGCTGGTAACCCATTATGCCCTCGCCCCAATGAGGAAGATTAACACTATACCCTATGCCAGCTGGCGCTCTGTCTCAGTTAGCTGCCCGTGCTAATATATTTATCGAAAGTTTTTTTAAAATAGAGGTGAATTTTCCATCATAACAACTTCGTGGGCGAGTCATAGGGAGTGGTTCAACTGAATAACCACGGCCTTCCTCCTTTGGCATATTGTTTCCACCTTTTAGGGAAACATCCCAAGGGATAAGGCCTCCCTTCCACTATTGTAGGGATCCCAACCTTGTCCTCTCTCTCTATAAATATATCCATCTTCCATTGATGAGCTAGCTGAACTGAACATATTATAGCAGAAATTCTAAAGAGATTCTTATACACTTTTCTAGAAAAGATAGCACGGAAGAGACCCCTATTGAGAGAGCTTAGGCTTATGTCTTCATCCCGTCCGAATTCCCTGACATTCATCGTGACGTGCTTCAACTGAACCCCATTGAAGGAGGTTGTGACGTCAAGGCTCTGGTTGTAACTCTTTCTTCTATTAATACATATGCATGACGATTGTTTGGTTCCCATTTTGCATTAATGTGTTTTATTTGATGCAATATGCTTAACCCTCTTTGACTGGTTAGTAGTTATGAATGAGATCGTTGTTTCGTATGTTGCTCTTGTTTTTTGATCTTTGTTCAGGTACCCAAGAATCGCTACGAAAGGATCGTGACCCGCCAAGATAGGAATCAAGAGGCTACCACCACAACAGCCACGACAACAGCGTTGGACTCCAGGTAGGTTGATCTACCTCATTTGTTTCATTAATTAATTAGGAACCTACACTCTAGTTTTTCTCTTTGTTACTAGACCCACTCTAGGGCTAGAGGAATCGTCTTTGTCCGTAGAGAGGATTTACCTTCATAACACTCCTACTCAGAAAGTGTTCTCCCAAACTCACTATTTTTCGGACCCTTGGACCTTACCTTCTCCTACCTCCACATTAGAAGAAGGTCAAGTGGGTGGAATGGAATTTCCTATGTCTGCAGCTGAGATTTCTTATAGATCTATTATTGACTCTGCGGATTCCATGTCAATTTCTCTTTCATCGGAGGAATTGGATGGAGATCGGCTTGGACTCTTAGTTCATCTTCTGCCAGTATTTCCTTGATATCACTCTTCCATCTGAAGAGGTCATCCTCGAAGCAATGACTGGTGTAGAGAGACCGTGGAATGATTTGCATCATCAATCTTATTTTCTACCAGACTTGCAAGAAGTTGAATCAAGTTTCCCTAGCTTTCAGTCTTCTGGTCCTGTTCACCCAGTCCTGAACCCTTTAGTTCCAGAACTAGTATTTACTGAAGGGAACATGGTTGTTATTTCTGCTACTACCTTGGTGAACATCTCCAGAGATCCCAACATTATTGAGAATGTATTCATTGGAGAAGAATGTTCCCTTGAAGAAATTCAGACTTACATCAATCTTTTTCGAGAATTTAGGGATGTGTTTGCTTGTTCTTACGATGAAATGCCTGGTATAGATCCATCTATTGTCCAACATGAGATCAAGACATACAAAAACACTAGGCCTATAAGGCAGAAACTTTGTCCTATCAATCCTAGGAAGGCAGCAGTTATCAAAGCCGAGGTGGAGAAGCTGCTTAAGGCGGGTTTCATTTACCCCATTCCATTAACCGACTAGGTTTCAAATGCAGTTCGTATGGACAAGAAACAAGGAACGTATTCGAGTTTGCATCAATTTCAGAGACTTAAATAAACATGTCCTAAAGATAATTACCCCACATCATTTATAGATCAGATCATCAATGAGTGTGCGGGGAATGAGATTTTCTCCTTCATGGACGGTTTCTCCGGATATAATCAAATCACTATTCGTCCTGAAGATCAGCATAAGATTGCATTTATTTGTCCTTGGGGTACCTTTGCTTACAAAAATATGCCTTCGGCCTTAAAAATTTTGGAGTTACCTTTTAGCGGGCCGTGTCTTACGCCTTCCATGACATCAAACATATTATTGAGGCATATTTGGATGATTTAGCTACTTGTTCTCGCAAGAGAATTGATCATCCTTCTGACCTCCATCAAGTTTTTGAATGATGTCGATATTAAAAAATTTGGTTGAACCCTAATAAGTGTGTTTTCGCTGTCACATCCGGTCGATTGTTGGGATACATCGTGTCTACAGAAGGGATTCGGGTAAATCCTTTCAAGGTTGAGGAAATACTTCAGTTGCCTCCCTTTTCTTTGTTCCATCAACTTCAAAGTCTGTAAGGAAAAGCTAATTTTCTACGGAGATTCCTTGTGAATTATGCTAATATTACAAAGGGATTTATGAGGTTGTTAAAGAAAGGAGTTCCATTTTTTTGGGATGAATTTTCTCAACGTTCATTCAATGCTTTGAAAAAGGCATTGACCTTTGCTCCATTACTGAGTCCACCCGATTATAGTAGGGATTTCCTCTTGTATCTCGCTGCAGCAGAATCTACCATTGGTATGGTTCGGGTTCATGAATATGATGCTCTTTCTGAGCATGTTGTATACTACCTTAGTTGAGGCTTGGTAGGTCCTGAACTCCGGTATTCTTCGTTAGAGAAACTTGCTTTGGCAGTTGTCCATGTTTTTCAATGGCTCAGACATTACATTATACTTCGCAAAAAATATGTGTTGTTAGCAGTCAATCCATTTCAATTCGTTCTAAGCATGCGATTGATAGGGGGCAAATACAATCGATGGATTGTTATTTTGCAGGAATTTGATCTTGAATTTTTGTCTGCCAAGTCCAAGAAATCATTAGTATTCGTGGAGTTGATTTTTGAGTTTCCCTATTGAGAATAAAATGTTTATGAAGAATCATTTCTTGATGAACATCTTTTTCTCATTTCTTCACAGGATCCTTGGTACGGAGGTCTCATAGTTTATCTCCAGACTGCGAAGTTTCCCTTAGCTTTTGTTTGGTCAATTTAGTGTGTCCTAAATTGCTACATTAATTTGTCAATCCGAGATTCGTAAGCTGACGAAGTGTGGTGCACTATATGTGCAAGATAACCTATCTCTTACTTTTTGTCGTTTTTGGGTTTTTTATTTATCTTGGGGGTTTTTTATCTTGGTTGGTTTCCTAATGTGAGATGGAAATTCTAAAAGACAAGTATGGATATAAATGTTCAAGGCAATGATGTCCTTTATAATGATTTCCCAAACTTTAAACTTCAAAAGGGTTTTAAAACATGCAATGACAAAATTAATTCCTAAAAGAAAATGAAAATGTGCCACTATACTAGTCAAACAAACAGTGAACTATTGATCATGAAACCTATTACCCTTGCTGCTGTCTATGTAGAAATTTGAATAATTTGCTGAATTATTCACCGAGATTCTCCTGATCACACACTATTTTAGCTTCATGCATAATACAGAATCTCTTCTACCATTGATCATCACATGCGGAAATAAAATCAATTGCATGCACACATTAAAGCCATAAAAATTCACACATATGAACACAGTATTTCATGGGAAAGCTTAAAGATAAAAACCCCCAACTATCTGTATATTATACATGTCATGGAGATCATGTAACAATCATAGTACAAAGCTCTTTGCAAGCTCTCATGCACTACCTCCCTTGCTACACACTATCAAGCTAGGTCTAGCAAAACTCATGCTCCAACCTTTAGCCACTTGATAGCCAACCTGAATTGCGTGTTTCAATGCTATGGGATGGTCTCTTTATATAGATAAACCACCTGGATTGAACTGCGCAATCCTCATTGATTACTCCACCTATCTGTGTGTTGAAAATAGCAACAGTATAGTCACAACTGATAGTTAACCTGCTCTTTCACTTATTTCTGCACTGGTCTCCACTGAAACTGTCCATGCACTGAAGTTAACTGATGTATTCTTTAGTTGATTTATGAGTTTATAATTAGTGAATTAATTAATAATTAATTCACACCACTCTCACTAATTGTATCACTCAGTTAGACTAGATACAACTAGCTCAACTAAGTTAAACTGAACACAACTCCATTAACTGTCTCATCAACTCCACCAAACTCTGTCACATGAGTTCTAACTGAAGTCAACAATGCAATAGCTCCACTAAACCCTAGGAATAGCGTAATTCCTTCTGTCAGTTGCATGTGCCACATCCATGCATCAAACTGAAGTGCTCCAAGAGGATAAGATAATGTTTAGAGTCCAAATATTATTAAGAGCTAATAGTATTCGACATATCTATTTTTAGACTGGAAATCTAAAAATAGATTCCGCCCAATATGTCTAAAAATAGAAGTCCATCTATTTTTCCAACTTGACCAACCATCCACAAATAGCATCCTGCAACTCATAGAATATGATCGACATGTCTAAAAATAGACTTTGCGCCAAAAATCACATGTGTGGGCCCCACCTAGTTTAGGTGATTATTTTCCAACTAGGATCAGGAATGATGTTTCAGGATGCCTCCTTCACTGTTTCTTGTTGCAATCTTCAACACTCCCTCTCAACAAGAAAGGACTGTCTTTGCATGCGACATGCAACTCCATGCATTCGCCCTGCAACCTTCACAAGCACCATGCAACTCCATGCATCTGCTCTGCAACTCCTCTGAAACTGAATAGGCTCCAAACAACTCAATCAATCTGATGCATCTATCATCAAAGTCTTCGACTTCTGCTGGTACCAACTGCACATGTCATCAGGAACCACTGCGCTGTTGAACTCTTGCACCCATGCACTCTTGCACTTGCTGTCAACTCTGATCCGCGCTCCAGTATCCGACACTGTCACTTTGATCTGCCTGCATCACTCCAACTGATCTTGCTACTGCTGCGTTGTGGGCACCTCGTAGCCAGGTTCAATCCATGAGATCCACACCATCTCATGAATCTGCCCAGAAATCTCCTCATGGGATTAATCATGCATGTCGCCCCACCTTACACCTGGTGGTATAGCTGCATGCACTCCCTCTGCCCATCTGGCACGAAATTTCTCTGCATGAGTGGTTTCTCCCACTCCATGATCCTCTTGTGGCTGCTCCACACCCCGAGGTTCACTTTCACCTGCATGAAAAACTTGCTCCCTCTCAAGCATCAGTTGCATGTCTTCCTTCCGCTTCCCAACAGTAGGAAGCTCCGTAGACATCCCATCTACATCAAATCTATAAAGATTCTTCTGCATCTCCAGTTGTGGCTGCTCCACAACCTTCCGAGACTGCTTCTCACGCTGCATGTTGAGAGGATCCCTCTCAACCACCAAGTCACTAGCCTCTGTTTTTCACCTCAAAGCTTTGCATGCATCTTGTACCTCAATGCATGTAGATTCTTGGCTCGCGCACATTGCAATTGTCCCGCCGTCGCAAAATTTTCTAACAAAAAAGAGCTGATTTTAAATCGATGATATCTCCTTCATCCGAGCTCCGATTCGACCGATTTTTTTTCCAATTTGGGTATTTTTTCGCAAGGAATCCAAATATGTTATTTTTTTCTGAAAATATTTCACCAAAAATTTTCAGATATTCCCTACAAACTCGCGCACCCAAAAATTCTCGCTCTCATTCCATGTAGAAAATTATATACAATATGCATGTATATTTCCGGCTTTCTCCATCTTTATGTTTCTTGAGTTTATCCTCAAACTCAACCACTTCAATGCTTTGCAATTGCTCCAATGATCAATATCACTCCGATACCATGTAGAAATTTGAATAACTGATATGTTATCCACCGAGATTCTTCTGATCACACACTATTTTAGCTTCATGCATAATACAGAATCTCTTCTACCATTGATCATCACATGCGGAAATAAAATCAATTGCATGCACACATTAAAGCCATAAAAATTCACACATATGAACACAGTATTTCATGGGAAAGCATAAAGCTGAAAACCCCCAACTATCTGTATATTATACATGTCATGGAGATCATGTAGCAATCATAGTACAAAGCTCTTTGCAAGCTCTCATGCACTACCTCCCATGCTACACACTATCAAGCTAGATCTAGCAAAACTCATGCTCCAACCTTTAGCCACTTGATAGCCAACCTGAATTGCGTGTTTCAATGCTATGGGATGGCCTCTTTATATAGATAAACCACCTGGATTGAATTGCATAATCCTCATTGATTACTCCACCTATCTGTGTGTTGCAAATAGCAACAGTATAGTCACAACTGATAGTTAACCTGCTCTTTCACCTATTTCTGCACTGGTCTCCACTGAAACTGTCCATGCACTGAAGTTAACTGATGTATTCTTTAGTTGATTAATGAGTTTATAATTAGTGAATTAATTAATAATTAATTTACACCACTCTCACTAATTGTATCAATCAGTTAAACTAGATACAAATAGCTCAACTATGTTTAGATTAGTTAAACTGAATACAACTCCACTAACTTCCTCAATCAACTCCACCAAACTCTGTCACATGAGTTCTAACTGAAGTCATCATGCAATAGCTTCACTTAAACCCTAGGAAAAGTGTATTTCCTTCTGTCAGCTGCATGTGCCACATCCAGGCATCAAACTGAAGTGCTCCAAGAGAATAAGATAATGTTTATAGTCCAAATATTATTAAGAGCTAATAATATTCGACTTCCCTATTTTAAGGATAGGCAGTCTAAAAATAGACTTCGACCTCTTCGACCTATAGGTCCAAAAAATAGAGGTCCATGTATTTTTACCAACATGACCAATACTCCAAGAATAACATACTGCAACCCCTGGACCATGGTCCATATGTCTAAAAATAGACATAGTCTAAAAATAGACTTTTCGACAAAAATCACATGTGTGGTCCCCACCTAGTTTAGGTGATCACTTTCCAACTAGGATCAGGAAAGATGTTTCAGGAGGCCTCCTTCACTGTTTCTTGTTGCCATTTTCAACAGTCTAAATACAAAAGAAACTGTGCTCAAAGAAATCCAAGAATTGCAAGCAAAGTAAAGCTAAGATAAAATTACATCAACTCATATTCTTGCAAGCAAAGTAAAGCTAAAATCAAATTACATCAACTCATATTCTGACCCCTCACCATTAGTCTTGCTATGGCTTTTGGAGGTAATCATAAACAACTTGAGCAATCTGATATATAATTTGAAGAAAAATAAACTAATATCAAATTACACACTCATACTTCAATCCCTCACCATTAGTCTCTCTATGGCTTTCAGAGGTAACTGATAATGACATGAGCAATTTAATATCTAACTTGCAGAAAAATAAACTAATATCAAACTACACACTCATACTTCAATCCCTCACCATTAATCTTGCTATGGCTTTCGGAGGTAACTGATAATGACATGAATAATTTAATATCTAATCTAACTAATAAAGAAAATGTACAAAACTGAAATAAATAAAACAGTGCTAGAATTAAAAGCTAAGAAAAATAAATCAGCAGAAGGACAAGACTAATTCCATGTCATTAGTCATTGTAAAACTATGTGCAAATGCCCGGGCTGCCTACTGTAATCTGGAACAAAAACACTGATCAGTTAACAACAGTATAAAGCATGAAGAATTATGGACAGAAATAAAACATTAATACCATAAGAGATGCAATATATACACGTGAATAACTATGGCATAATGAACGTAAGGAAATAAAGCATGAAACTATACAGCAATAAGAAAAAACTCGGCGTGTGCAGGGGCCCTCTGCACAATCCTCGGGGAACAACTATCAACCACGAATTATGCTTATGAACAGAGTCTTCTCATGTATTCAAAACGCAGTCATAACAAGGAAATAATGTCACGGCACAATGGGATTTATTTACAGCAAAATTACATTACAAAAGCTAGCTACTATGCGTATGAGAACGCATTATTTATAACAGAGGATGACATAACTACTTTCCTACAATCTCCGCTGATAAAAGATACGTGAACAACCACGTCCAGAAATCTAGCATTATGGCTGCCGTGAAGATTAAATCTATGGAGGGTGGCCGTTGGATTCGGCTTATGGAGCAGTTCACAGGTGTTGATATGTCCCCTGAGATTTAGGAACGACCACGCAAGTCTTCACGTGGTGAAAACGGAGTTCTGTCACCGTAGGACTCTTAGGTTGACCACCGCTTGACTACCTTTGACCACGGCCTTCTTTGGTGAATTTGACTGAGCCAATAGGACTCGGTCCATATCCATGTGATTTCCAACTTGCCCATGTGGCTTGATTTTCCTGAAGACACCTGCAATATAGAATTTAACAAAATGGCTGCGGAAAGTTGAAGCAGCTGTGGAAAGTGACAAGATTCCGTAGCTTAATCAGCAAAAATCTAATTCAAACAACAGACACAAAACATAGTTAAAAACCACTTTAAATTATCTTTTATGATTAATATGCAATGATTTTGATGACTTAGGAGGTCCAGGTAAATGGAAAAAGTCTAGAAAGGTGTATAGGAAAGATGCAAGTTTGGGACTCAACATACCCCCACTGTGAAGGTGTTGCATGTCCCCATGCAACCAAAATTTTTATCATCCTCCTTCAATTCATAGGCCCTGATACCTCTACCAGTACATCTAGTCCTCTTCTTCTCTTTCTTGGTGCTGCTAACATCTTGGGCTTCTTCATCAAGCATCTGAATTTGAGATTAATCAGTGCTCTACTTATCTTCTTGCATTTCTTCTTCAATTTCTTGTTCTTTTTGTGCCACAGTCCCAGATGTAGCATAGTGTTTTCATGAATGATCTTGTCCAATCTGCTTTGCTCCTTTAATGCTTCATTTTCATTTTTAATATGTCTATTTAAAACCTCCAACTCAAAGACTTCTTGTTTCAACGATTGGACTAGAGTTTCTTGTGCTGTGTGAGGCTGAGTGGATGAAGTGCTGGGACCCGTGGTTGTTCTTTCTAAGGATTATATGTAATCATACACCTCTTTCTGCTTTGAATCTATCTCGGGTGTCATTTTCCTTGGGCTGTCCCCAAAATGCTGTGAAGGAGAATTGACTTCAAAATCTGGCCGAAAAGGACTCATGTCAACATCCTGAGGACTAGTTTCAACGTTTGGCTAAGAATGAGGTGGACTACGGCCAGCTGGAGTTTGTTCAGGTGTTCCTCCTTCCAAATCAATAAAATGGGGTCCTTTTGTTTGTGCTTTCCTCCACTTTCCTTTAAGCCTAGTGCTTCTTCTTACATGCTGTGGACTACTGTCTTTTTCCTTCTGTTTTTCTTTTCCTTTCTTTTTGGCCATAGCTGACTATTTTTGAAGATGAACTAGTCTCTCAGAAAATACTTGATGGTCTTCTTCTGAAGAAGGGGTTTGATGCACAGCCTCAATGCTTCTTTTCTCTTTTGATTTTGTTGGCTTTTTACCCTCAGTCTTTTCCTTCCTCCTTTTAGACAGTCTTTCTTCTCTACTAGTTCTTTCAACTGTGTTAGTAGGAGTGTTTTGAGTTTTATCACCTATTCTCTTTCTTCTACTTCTTTTTGATGTACTGCCTTCAGGGGTTTCTTGGGGTTCTTCAAAGAAATTTCTAATTAAAAACTGCTCCCAGGTGTCCTTTTTCTCTTTTAATTGTTTTTATATCAAGATTTTCACGAGACCATGGTGATACAAATGTGGTTCTACGTCCCCCAGATGCTTTTGGATGGTTACATACATCTTTTTCAAACTGTTTAATAAAAAGTATGGCAGATTGAGGTTCTGGTTGTCTAGGAAATTCATCAACAGTCGGGTATGATACATGTACATTGATCCAAAACGTCCCTCATAGGTGATAAACTTTTGAATAATAAACAGTAAACTGGCCCACTCTTCTTTTAAAGCATGGACAGGAATTCCCTTTTTGAAAATGGTGACATCCATACCTGGGTTACGTAGGATCACTCTCCAGGCTTCTTCGCCAATGCTCTTATTCTTGAACCAGCGTTCACCTTCTTGAGGGAGTTCTGTAGCAGCTGCTATGGATGCCTCAGTCACTGTAAATTTGAGGTCCCCAATCTCCACCTCCAGACCGTTGAAAGACCTCGCAAAAGCTTTTGTTACATCCTTATTGTAGCCTTTAAACTTTTGAATAAACCGAAGCCATTTTGCCTTTTTCAATATGTCTTTGACTTGCGGGTATCCTTCCATAAATTTGGGTCCCTGTGGTTCTGCCCTCAACAACCGACCCATCCTTCCTTCTATTCTTTAAAAATCATCTGCGTGAGGAGGGTTTAGCAGAGGTAAGACGGCTGAATTAGCGGAAATGAACAGGGTTTATGAAGGAGACCAGTGACTGTAAGCGGATATCAGAGAATGAAGCGGAACAGAGAACAAAATGGGGTGAAGGCTTATGTGAGCACAGTGGAAATGCAGCCGTGAGGTCAATAGAACAGTAGGGGGAGTAAAGTGCATCCGGCAGTATTTAAAATTGGGTGGCTGCAGAGTAGACGCAAGCACGTTTATGAAACGACTACGGATTTTGTGCGGCTGAGAGAAGCCGTAGTCAAATCAACCACGTTCCATAATTACAGGTGGAGTATCAAAGTATAGCCGAACACGAGTGAAGACCAGAGGCTTGATTATGAGGCCGTTTAAAAATGAATGCAAGGATTGTGGGGGAATCATATAGAGATCGTGGAACGGTTATGGAGTTATCAACGCAATCATTGCATATAATGGAGCTATGGTTTATAACTATGTAAAAATGTGCTTGAATGCCATTTGAAATAAATTTCTACTCATACCTCGGAATTCTTGCCATTTTTCATTAGTCTTCAATCAATTGCTCCTCGTTGATGCTTTTGAATGCCTCATGTCTTCATAATATGTCCTCATACCTGCATTTTATTTCATGATTGTTGAACTAACATCTGACTGTAAATTTTTGAAAAACAAAGTGGTGGTTGCAGAAACTGCTTCTGGCTGCGGAAACTGGTGTCAGCTACGGAAACTGACACAACAATTATTTGGGTGAATGGAGATGGATAGATGATAACTGACTGAATGAAAATGGTCATGAAAGAAAATTTTTATTGGTGAAATGAAATGAAATAGATGAAATGGAGTGAAATGAAATGAAGTGGAGTGGAATGAAGTGGAATGAA
Source organism: Pinus albicaulis (assembly GCA_034641835.2). NCBI lineage: Eukaryota > Viridiplantae > Streptophyta > Pinopsida > Pinales > Pinaceae > Pinus > Pinus albicaulis. The sequence continues at coordinate 970,643,640 of CM076573.1, forward strand.
ATGGAGTGGGTTGTCATAAAACTTGTGAAATGAGAGAGAGAGAGAGAATTATTTTTGGAAAATATAGGGTGTCAGGTGTTCCTGATTTTCACCCTACATTTTCTGTATAAGACTGCCAATCAGTGATTGGTTTCAGGCTCATACAATTTTATTTTATTTTGAAACTTAAAAGAACAAAGGCTAGGCTGGTGGAGAAGAAGGATTCTTCTTCACCAGCCTTATTGCAGAATTATCTTGAAACATTTTGACAAATTCCTCTTTTGAGAGTGGCTTATGATAAATCTTTAATCTGTGGCCATTCACAATAAGAGGAGTTTGAGATTCATCAATGGTCTTGATTCTTACCGCTCCATTGCTAAAGATCTTGTCAATCTCATATGGCCCAAGCCAATGAGTCTGAAATTTTCCTTTAAAATATTTAAACTTGGAATCAAATAGCAATGCCCAATATCCTTCTTGAAACTTCTTCTCTTTGATGTATTTGTCATGCCATTTAGCTCTTTGATATTGAAATAGACCAGTTATTAGAATTGCATCTTATCTGATCTCATCTAGCTCATTCAACTGCTCCATTCTATGCTTTTGGGCTTCTGATAGATCCATCCCCAACTGAACTGCCATCTTGAAGGTTTTGACTTGCAACTCAATGGGGAGAAGGACTTCTTTCCCATAAACAAGTTCATAGGGATAATGTCTTGTTGTATTTCTCCATGTAGTTCTGTAGGCCCACAAGGCTTCAGGAAGCCTTTCTGCCCAATCTCTTCTATGTAGATGAACAATTTTGGTGATGATACTTTTGAGAACTTTGTTTGTAGACTCCACTTGACCATTTGCTTGCGGATGGTAAGGAGTAGATCTTTTGTGCTTGATTTTGTATTCTTCCATCAGCTTCTCCACCAGGTTGGATGTGAATTGGCTTCCCTGATCTGTCACAATTTCTCTTGGAACACCAAAGCGAGTAAAAATATCCTCATAAAGAAAATTAACAACTGAATTTTCAGTAGCAGACACTAATGCTTTGGCTTCCACCCATTTAGTAACATAATTAGTACAAACCAATATATACTTCTTTTCTTAGATGGTGGATTAATAGGTCCAATGAAATCTAAAGCCCATTTTTCAAAGGGTTCGATGAGTACCTGTGGTTGCAATGGCATTTCATTTGAAAGGGTAGGTTTCCCTACTCTTTGGCAGCTGTCACACCTTTTGACATATTGTTTTGCATCTTTGAAGAGGGAAGGCCAAAAATATCCTAAAGAGAGGATTTTATAGGCTGTCCTTTTGTCAGCAAAGTGTCCGCCGCATGGTTCATCATGACATGCCTTGAGGATATCAGGTATTTCATCCTCCATGACACATCTTCTGATCACAAGATCTGGCCCTATTTTAAACAATTCGTTAGAAATCCATGAATATTTTGAACTTTCCTGAATAATATTTCTTCTTTCACTTAGAAATAAATGTGGAGGCAGTTTCCCTGTAAACAAATAGTTAGCAATATCTGCATACCAAGGGGTCTTAGTAGTTACTGCAAACAAGTATTCATCAGGAAACTTATCCTCTATAGGAGAATCTTCTTTAGTATTCTGAATCCTAGACAAGAAATCAGCTACTGTATTTTGTTTCCCTGGTCTATCCAACATAGTAATATTGAATTCATTCAAAAGTAGGAGCCATCTTGTCACTCTGCCATTAGTAACAGGTTTGTTCATTAGATATCTAATCGCAGAATTATCAATATGAATAAAAGTTTCATAGCCTGTTATATAATGTCTAAACTTATTGATTGCATGAACAATAGCTAAAAACTCTTTTTCAATTATAGTATAGTTCAACTCAGTGGGAGTCAAATTTCTACTGGTATAGTAAATGGCATAAGGAACTAAATCCTTTTGACCCAACACAGCTCCTAGAGCTGTATTTGAAGCATCTATAGAAATATGGAAAGGGAGTTTCCAATTTGGTCCTCTCAAGATAGGTGCTTCAGATATTCTTGTTTTCAAAGTTTCAAAGGTTGATTGACAATCAGGATCCCATTTGAATTCACAGTCTTTTGTAAGCAGTTTGAAGAGTGGAGATGCTATTTTAGTGAAGTTTTCTATAAATCTTCTATAGTATCCAATAAATCCTAGAAAACTTCTAACATCTCTTTGACAATTTGGAATAGGCAACTTGGAGATGACTTCAAATTTTGATCTATCAACCTTAATCCCATCTCCTGAAATATGATGCCCCAAAACAATACCTTCAGTAAACATCATAAAGCATTTTTCATGGCTTAATGAAAGGTTTGTTTATTTACATATTATAAGGACTTTTTCCAAATTTTCTAATGCCTCTTCAAATGAATTACCATAAACTGTAAAATCATCCATATAAACCTCTACACAATCATGGATTAGATTAGAAAAAATTCCTAGTACTGCTCTTTGGAATGTTGCGGGTGCATTACATAACCCAAAAGGAAGCACTCGATAGGAAAAAGTCCCCCATGGATAGGTAAATGTGGTCTTATCTTGATCTTCAGGTGCTACTTGAATTTGATTATAGCCACTAAAACCATCCAAAAATGAAAAGTACTTTTTGCCTACTAATGTATCTAATACCTGATCGATAAAGGGAAAAGGAAAGTGATCCTTCAAAGTTGCTTTGTTCAATTCCCTGTAATCAATGCATACTGTTGGCGAAAAGTCAGGTCTCGCAGGCAAGACCCAGGTTCAAAGGGTTGTGGCCAACAAGGGGTCCGGTGTAGTCTAGGAACACGCCGGCATTTTCACCCTGCTCTTGGAGAGCAGTGCGTCTCACCCGAGGCGTGCCGCGACCACATGTGTAAGGGGATGAGATCACGGGTAAGGAATAAACTCGCAACCAAAGAAAGAAAGGGCATCCATTACATATACCAGATTACACATGCAAGATCACTAACTAAGTATTCATACAGTCACAACTTAAAATTTTTAAATCAGTGTAAACACATCACAACGCATGAACAACATATTGAGACAACAATCCTCCCTTATATTATTCTTCTGGCCGAATACATGATTACATAGCTTTCTTCTCTGATAACTCACAAGTCAGATACAGATGGGTTTGAGAACAGAAAGGAAGAACATAGAGAGTAAGAACCCATAGGAAGAACAAGCATAATCCTCCCGCAGCTGCTTTGCATACCCTTCCTCAGGTCTTGATCCTCGCGACGCATCTATTCAAACTTCAACAACAACAACCAATAACCAACCAGCCCCCTTCTTCAGCCGGGTGATCGCCTTTTATTCACCCGCTCATCGCGACTGGCAGCTTCTCTGTGTCTTCACTCTGGCTTTTCCCAGCGTCTCTTCTGATGTCTGCGTGTTCTACCATCTGTTTTCTGCTGTGTTTCTTTCATCTGCACTTATCTCTGTTCGATCTCCAGTTATCAAGTGCTTCCGCGTGACCTTGGTAGCTCCGCAACTCCTGGTCGCTGCGGCGCGGTCGCGGTTGCTATGTGCATTTATTCCGCGACTCAAAAAGAGTCAAAGTTCAAAATGTCTTGGCCAAAAGTTCAAAACTTAAACAAAAACAAGGGCCCCAACACATACCCTCCATTTACCATTATTTTTAGGTACTATAACCAAAGGAGAAACCCATCGGCTCTCTGAAATTGGATAAATGAAGTTTACATTAAGTAGTTTTTGGAGCTCTTCTTTCACTATCTCCCTAAGGTTTGGATTCATCCTTCTCTGAGGTTGTTTGATTGGTCTACGGTTTTCCTCAATATATATATGATGGATGCAAGTCTTAGGATCAATACCTTTCATATCAGTATACTCCCATGCAAATGCAGTAGAATGTTTTTGAAAGATTTTGGTTAGTTCTTCCTGTTGTGACTTTTCCAAATTTT